>WNWK01010183.1:0-71745 GCA_009830355.1 Cherax destructor | reverse complement strand
TCACAAACCAGTTAACGATGGTTCGCTGGTTGAGGAGCCTATGTGGGTGTGTTTAACATGCTCCGAATAAAGGTTACATACTTTGCATGCAACAAACACCTACCAGTATTATCATCAACAGGCTGGTGGTGAATACCTGCAGCTAGTTAAGGAGTGGCAAGAAGACCGTGAATTACATTTCTTCCATTATAATCAAGAAAAGTGTTGTGTACATGAAGTCAGTGCCAGAGAAGTGAGGGAGGATACATAATAGTCATCTGAGGGTAGGAGGGAGTAGTGAGAGAAGGTGAGCAATATGTAGGAGGCGGTGCGGACTCATTCTGATAACAGAGTGAGTGAGCAACTCTGCCAGGCCTGCCTCCCCAGGTCATTACCCCACCTCCTTTCCTCCCTCCTCATCATCACTCATCACAAAACCTCCATTCCTCCCTCACTGCCTCCCTCCCTCGCCTACTATGAGGACGTGAGACCGCCAGCCACATCTAAGGCTATGCCCACCTCCACCTCTTTCCACCCTCACCATGAACCACCCATGGCATGTGCCTTTACCGCACATGTGCCATTTTCCCTTCAGCCCAAGCTTACCACATATATTGAGATAAGGCAGATGATGCAGCTAGCCATCGTAATCTAGCCTTATCTGTGCACAAATGAGTGTGTTGGTTCACATATGGTCCCTGCAGAGAGTAGCCCACACCTTCCAATTGCAGTAGAAGTTCCAATGGCAAGATCCTCAGTTGCGAAGATCTGATGTCATTCAAATCCCCTGCCAGCAGTAACCTATCTCAGATTCCTAAAGCGGCTCGTCCATATACGGCAGGGAGATTCACAGACCTTCTTAAGCAGGTGAATGGAGGTTCCATCAACTTAAAAGCCTTAGGCATCATTAAGGCTTGGTGCAACTAACTCCTGATCAGCAATGTATGTCTTGAAGTTTCTGCAAGACACAGCAGATTGCTAACCATACTAGTCATGAAAGCAGTGCTCATCTACCCAAGAACAGATAATTGTGTCCTGCCCCATCATCGCACAGTGGGAACAATCAGAATAATTACAAGTGACGACGATGTTGCTCCCAAAGATGAGGCCACAACCCAAGCACTAAGAGACAAGCACCCAACAAGGGACACCATAGTCGTTAACAACGACCCTGAGGAAGATCTCATTACTGAACAGTTAATTTTGCCAGAATCAGAAGTCTATAAAGCGATAGTATCATTTCCAGCAGGAGGTTACACTGGAATACGACGACAACACCTCAACTATATAGTAAATCCAGTACTCGGCACAGCGGCATCAATTCTTTTCTCTGAGTTAGCAACTTTCGTCAACTGCCTGGCTGGGCGGATCCCAGAAGAAATTAAACCATTCTTTTACGAAGCTTCATTATGCACTTTGAAGAAGGATGGGGGAATCAGACCCATTGCTGTCGGTAACACTCTCCGCCGTCTAGTTGCCAAAGCAGCAGTAAGAAACATTCGCGTAGAAGCTGCCAGTTTACTCCAGCCAAACCAACTGAACTTTGCGGTTTCTCAAGGCAGTGAAGCGGCAACTCATGCAGCAAGGGCTTACATCAGGGACTAACCAGAAGATAAGGCCGTAGTCAAACTAGACTTTAGAAATGCCTTTAATATGATGAAAAGAGATATGGTCTTGCCAGCTGTTCTGGATCTGTTCCAAAGTCATTTTTTCCTTCATTTCAGCTGGCTGCAGCAAACCCCCAATTCTCTTGTTTGGCGAACACGAAATTTCCTCTTCAGAGGGTATTCAGCAGGGTGAGACACTCGCTACATTTCTCTTCTGCTTGGCAGTGAGAGAACTAACATCCAGCCTGCTCTGCGAGCTTAATATCTGGTACCTGGAGGATGTCCCGAAGCTCGATCGTTAGCGCACTCAGCTAACACACTGAGGTCCAGAGTTCGAATTCCTGGTATGGCTGGAAAACATTAGGACGTGTTTCTATAAGACACCTGCTGTCCATGTTCACCCATCAGTAGAAAATGGGTACCTGGGTGTTAGTCGACTAGTGTGGGTCGCATCCTGGGACAAAATGGACGTAATTTGCCCGAAATGCTCTACATAATAAGTGGCTTTCTGTATAGTAGTATGTCATTGATGTCAGCTAGGACTGTATACCTTGTACATGTACTTGCAGAAATAAAGGTATTATTATTATTGTTATTATTAGGTACAGAAGAGTCCCTGCTAGAGGACCTACAACTGATGAAGACACAGGGAGAAACATTAGGACTCATTCTCAATCCCTCCAAGTGTGAAATCATAACCAACAAGGAAATATTCACAGCTGTGCGCACGATCCTTCCTGAAGTCTCTACTACCACCCCATTAAATAGAATCGTCTTGGGAGCGCTGCTGGGTCATCAGGCCATCGACACAGTCCACAAGGACAAAATGAATAACCTGAATAGAATGGAGGAGAGAATAAGAGATCTTGATGCTTATGATGCCCTATATTTCCTCACAAGGTGTCTTATATACACACACAACCCGCACATAGAAGAGAGGAGCTTACGACGACGTTTCGGTCCGACTTAGACCATTTACAAAGTCACACTAACACAAAGAACAGGTGGTGGACCTGACTTAACAGGTGGTGGACCTGACTTAACTCAGTGAAGACGTGTCTTGTGTGCTCTCTGTGAATCTGAAGAAGATGTCCTCTCATGAGCTACTCTACCAGCAGCTGAAGGAAGAACTGAGGGTAGCTAAGCTTGAGATACAGCGACTGACTGAGGAAAACAAGAGGATTCGTAGTAATCCTCCTGTTGAGAATCCTCAAGCCAAGAAAGGAACCTGGACAGTGGCTAAAACGCATGGGACAAAGTTAAGGATCAAGAGGACGGGTGGAGAGGTAGAAACAACGAAGACCCAGGAGAATGTTGTGGAAACATCGAACCCATTCTCCGTGCTACCCGATGAATGTGAGTCGACTTCTGGGAGCGTGACGACGAACGACACCAAGGAAGGTAAAAACATTGTTGTTGTTGGGGACAGCCAGGTTAGATACATGGATAGGGCTTTCTGTTTGAATGATAGGAGTAGGAGACAGAGGGTTTGCTTTCCTGGGGCCGGGATGGAGGATATTGTTAGCCGTCTGGACGACATCATGAGAGGTAATGGGAGCAATCCTATTATCTGTCTCAGTGCTGGAGGCAACGATGTTGGCAGACGTAGGAGTGAGGACCTGACTAGCAGGTTTAGGTCAGCAATAGACATAATTAGGAAGAAGGTGGGAACCCTGTCATATGTGGTATTTTGCCAAGGAGAGGAGTTGGAAATGAATGGCTGTCCAGGGCAATTGGTGTCAATTGCTGGCTGGACAAATACTGTAAGGAAAATTCAGTAACATTCATTGACAACTGGGACCTCTTCTATGGCAGAAATGACATGTATGCCAGGGATGGGGTTCACTTATCCAGGTCTGGGGTGGGGGCACTGGCAACTGCAGTGGAGGGAGCTGTTAGGGCTTTAAACTAGAAATAGTTATTGGTATGGGTTTTGGGGGAAAACAGTGAAGTCCCAGTGTAGTAATATTATAAGTTCTAGGCAGAAAAAGGTGGACAGTGGAAAGCTAGTGACACTAGATGACAAGGACAGTAATAGGTATAGTGGAAAAACAGAAATGAGCAGGAAGGGTAAAGAGAAAGGAGGGTCTTTAAATATTTATTACACCAATAGTCGTAGTGCTAGGAATAAGATGGACGAGTTGAGATTAGTTGCAAGTACGTGTAATATTGATGTTTTTGCAATAACTGAGACATGGTTTAATATGAAAAATCGGGACTTGCCTGCCGAATGTCACATTCAGGGTTTTAAATTGTTCCAAGTAGACAGAAGTATCGGGAAAGGGGGTGGGGTGGCACTCTATGTCCGTGATCATTTAAATTGTTGCATAAAAACGGGTATAAAGTCTGAATTAACACATACAGAGTCTGTCTGAATAGAATTTTCAGAGGGTGTGAAAATTGATTTTAGGCGTGATTTACCGTCCTCCAAACTTCGATAGGGAACAAGGGAGACTACTTTGGGAGGAAATTGTTAAGGCCACAAGGCACGATAACGTAGTAATTTAGGGACTTTAACTTTAGTCAGATTGATTGGAATTTGTTGACAGGGAATTTAGAATCTAACTACTTTTTAGAAGTAGTTCAGGATTGCTTTTTGAAGCAGTTTGTAACAGAACCTACAAGGGGAAATAACCTACTTGACTTGGTTCTGGCAAGCAAGGAAACGCTTGTTAATAATTTATAAATTACAGAGGAACTCGGCTCAAGCGACCACAAGTCAATTACCTTTAGCATTGAATAGATGTATGATAGTAGGGATAATTCAGTAACGGTCCCAGATTTTCGCTTAGCAGATTATAATGGACTTAGAGAACACTTATCAACTGTGGACTGGGGTGACGAAGAGAGGTATCAATATGACAGTTTTCTTAACACTATACAGGCTGCCCAAAGAACATTTATCCCGTATAAAGAAATTAGATCAAGTAGAAATGACCCAAAATGGATGAATAATAGGCTTAAGTATCTTTTAAGGCAGAAGAAAGGAATTTATAGGCGCATAAAAGAGGTGAGGGTCATCTTATAAATCAGTATACTGACATTAAGAGGGACGTTAAAAGGGAATAAGAAAAGCTAAACGGGACTATGAAAATAAAGTTGCTAGGATTCAAAAAATAACCCAAAAGTTTTTCCAGGTTTATAGAACAAAAGTTAGGGATAAGATAGGTCCCCTTAAAAATAACTCTGGGCATCTTACTGACAAGGAGAATGATATGTGCTCTATTTTTAATAATTATTTTCTCTCGGTTTTCACACAGGAAGACATTAATAATATCCCAGTAATTAATTTTTACAGAGGCCCAGAAGAAGATAAATTATGTAATATCAGTCACTAGCGAAATGGTTAGGAAACAACTAGACCGACTGAAACAAAATAAATCGCCGGGTCCTGATGAGCTTTTGCAAGGGTTCTTAAGGAATGCAAAATGGAACTCTGTGAACCAATATCTAACATTTTTAATTTATCTCTTCAAACAGGTGTAGTGTCTGATATGTGGAAGATGGCTAATGTAATTCCTATTTTTAAAGCAGGGGACAAGTCACTACCGTCAAATTACCGCCCAATAAGCCTGACCTCAATTGTAGGCAAATTACTAGAGTAAATTATAGCTGATATTATTAGAAGCCATCTAGATAACCATAAATTGATTAATGATACTCAGCATGGATTCACGAGGGCCGTTCCTGCCTATCTAATTTATTAACCTTGAAAATTGCAACACAGTGGGAGCAATCAGAATTATCACCAGTGAAGATACAGTTGCCCCCAGGGATGCTGACACTGCTGAAGCACTTAGAGAAAAGCACCCTGCCAGGGAAACCAGGTGCACTAACAGTTCCAACACCTTTGTCTCCACTGTGGAACCTTTGATTGTGCAAGACTCGGACATTTACAAAGCAATAATGTCATTCCCATCTGGCTCTGCTGGGGGTTACACTGGAATAAGGCCACAGCATTTAAAGGAAATGGTTAATCCAGTTATTGAGGAGATTGCAGAGACGCTACTTTCAGAGATCACAAGGTTGGTCAACAATTCCTTGGCTGGTCTGATTCCTGACGAAATTAAACCTTTCTTTTTTGGTGCATCACTTTGTGCCCTTAAAAAGAAAGATGGAGGAATTAGGCCAATCGTCCGAAGTATTCACGCAGAGGCAGCCATCATGCTTCAATCAAACCAGCTTGGCTTTGGGTTCTCTCAAAAAATTGAAGCAGTGGTTCATGCAACAAGGGCGTATATTGACAACCTGCCTGAGAACAATGCAGTGGTTAAATTAGATTTCAAGAATGCATTTAATCTCCTGAAAAGAGACGTGGTATTAGCAGTGGTACAAGAACATTTCCCAGGTCTCTTCCTTTTGTTTCAGCTGGATATAGCAAGGAATCAATGCTCCTGTTTGGAGAGCATGAAATCACATCATCAGAGGGTGTCCAGCAAAGGAATTCTCTCGCATCATTTCACTTCTGAATAACGGTTAGGGAAATCACAGTCAGACTGACCAGTGAGCTAAACATCTGGTTCCCGGATGATGGCACACTAGCAGGTACAAAGGAGTCCCTTCTAGATGATCTTACACAGGTGATGACATGGGGCATGAAATGGGTCTCATCCTGAACCCATCCTATATATATATATATATATGTGGGGAATGTACCCCTAAGATAATATGGACTGTAAATGTTGCTATACTTAGCTTGTAGATGCATCCACAATTACCCAGCCGTCCCAGTAATCGATGGTTGATGCAGATGTTCACATCCCCCACAGGGCTGTATGGGTGTATAAAATTATGTAAGTACAATATATTGCCCCTAAGGAGTGTATGCCATATAATCAGTCATTGAATGGACTGAACAGCGGTTTACTTACGGTGTTTGGGCGGATCGCCCGCGTGTGACCGGGTGAATGATAAATCTGCCTAGATTATGAACATGTTCCCAACTGTGCAGCCTTCTGAACATATACATGTCTGAGCAGACTTACCTGGGTATTTGTATCGGACCCTTAATTCACATCTGGATATCGCTGTCTTGATTGAAGAACGCTGCTGAAGAATCACTGCCTTGTTAGACTAAGTACACTCGATTGTCTCTCAATGTTCAATAATTTTCAGTCTTTTTGCAGTA
Organism: Cherax destructor; assembly: GCA_009830355.1. Taxonomy (NCBI): domain Eukaryota; kingdom Metazoa; phylum Arthropoda; class Malacostraca; order Decapoda; family Parastacidae; genus Cherax; species Cherax destructor. The sequence continues at coordinate 65,031 of WNWK01010183.1, read as the reverse complement.
GTAAGAAGCTGTGCACATTTCTGAATATACTGCGATTTTATTGTTAACACTAAATGCGCTGGAACAGAGTTCTTATTCGAATTTCCTGACGTTAGTGGAGATTGAATAAGTGCACGGACGTCCACGACAAATGTCTTTTGTCAGGTTAAATCCCCTCGCGCCGTAGGACCCGTCTCTTTGGTTTATAAGTTCAATCTAATGCCCTCGAGCACTCTCGTGCCTCAGCGGGGCTTGGCATCGCTGACATCAGATCAATGTCAACAATTGCTACATGCTGCTACAAGTGGTAATTCAAATGCTTGTGTTCTCTAAATACTTCGATCACTGGAACACATGATTGTATTGTCAAGTGTAGAAACTGATACAACAGTTTCCTAAAACTTTCTTGCTAAGGTAAAGAGTTACATTTCATCAAATGTCTATTAACTCATATATACTCATTGCTACTTGGTCAGACAACACGTGACACACTGCGGTCTTTTCATATGTTATTAATTAAGTTGTTTTCGAAGCCAGACACGCCGTCTGGCCCTTTCTAAGGGCCGGAAAGGCTAGGGCCCTTGAAAAGGGCAGAAAGAGCTGATACATCCCCTCTTTGGAGAATTTTCTCCACACACACACACACACATATATATATATATATATATATATATATATATATATATATATATATATATATATATATATATATATATATATATATATATATATATATATATAAAGGTTCCACCTCTAGAACTTTACTGTGGACCATAACCCTCAGAGAAGATAATAAACGTACCTCAGGAAAAACTCAAGATTCTCCCCGGAGCTGTTTGAATATTTTCTTCTCCTACCACCCCTATATTTTATATTACATTTTAAATTTATTAATAGACAGAATACATTGACAGAAAACACAAACATGAATACATTTGTACAATATAGCAAAGGTTATGAGTCTCCTCCAGTTCCTCTGAAGCCAGATGCAAGCCCAGTATGCAGCATGCATTTTCCTCTGGAGGGCCACACTGAGGCGCTCGAACATGAAAGTGGCTGCCCTTGGGTCGCTGGTGGTGTCAATGAGTCTGGAACCCAGTTCTTTAAGGAAATGTGTGGCATTTTTCCCCATGATCCCAATATCTCTGATCTCACTGGGACAAATTGATACTGTTGGCTCATGTCCCTGTACTTGCCAATCTTGTACTCCTCCCTGTGGTCAGCAGCTCCTTCCTGTTGCCCAACACTGTGATGGATGTAGGTGTCAGCCAAAGTCGACACACAGGTATAGTCCCATGCTAAAAGCTTGCCATCCTTCCACGGATAGATGGTGATCCCATTGGGGCGGTTTGCTGGGTTGTGTGTATTCTTGGCTGCTAGTGATCGGGGCTCTCTCTCGGCTGGGCATTCAGCTGTAGCAAGGGTTCTCTTTATGATGTCGTTGACCTCATTGTGTCTTGCATGCCAGCCCTTGGTTCTGGAACAGTTAAGACCATGTAGACCATATTGGTCGCCTTATGCATCGCCGCAAATACACGTAAATTCCGTGTGAATTGGGGCAGCAAGATGAAAAGCCACTGCAATATAGAAGGTCTTAGGGTCGAGGCATGTTCCCATTGCCAAAATGGGAACTATTTGGTGGAAGTCCCCAGACTGTTGTGCACTCACAGCCTGGAGACAGGCAGACTCCTGTCTAATGTTACAGCCCTAAGCATGTTGGTAAGCACCTTTTCAGCGATGGGGCCATCCCAGCTTGACTTTTTGTAGGCCAGTGCTGCACTAGGTTTTGGTTTTGGCATAGCTACGGTCCTGTATTCCTGACGAGTCACTGAGGTTGTCCAGAAGAATTTGTCTTATTTACTCGTTTGATGCTATGGAAGAGGATAGGAAAGCTGGTAGAGCAATCTGAGAGGCTTTGTGTACTCCCAGCCCCCAAGCCTGACTGGAAGTGAGGCTTGAACCACTGTCCATCTTCGATGGAAAGATTCAATACACACTCTAGCATGGTCTTGAGGAGTCATATTCCTTGAGTTTCAGACTGCTGAAGGCTGGGGAGCATCTCAGGAAGTAGGTAAGTTTTGGGATTGACAGGCACCTGTTGAGTAGGTAAAAGGCATCATGTGTATCGATGTCTTTCATCCTGTTTTCCATCATCCTGAGGTGTGAGATTTTTTTTCTAGGACCAGATCGATGGCATTGAACCCAAGAGAAGCACCAAGGAGAGTGCTGTTGGCTGGATCAATGGCTCATGCTCCTGGTAAAACAGGACTAATAATCTGGATCATCTGTCGACTGGCAGAAACTATTTCACATTTAGTATGGTTTAAAGATATGCCCAGGCTCTCTCCCATGTCTTTAATTTTTCTGATGTCCTCTAGGAGAGATTCTGTAGTGTCAGCTAGAGTACCATCATCCAAGAACCATATATTGACCTCACTGGATAGTGTTTCTGTGACTTCCTAGATGACCAGACAGAATAGAAAGGGGGCGAGAGGGTCTCCCTGTTGCACACCCTCACACGAGTCAATTTCATGGTCCCTAAACAATAGTTTAGAATTCACAATATAATACGATTATGTGAAGGGATAGAGCGAAGGGAAGTGTCTAGAAACTGCTTGGAGAGCAGTATCCCTTCTGACTGAGTTGAAAGCGTTGGCAAAGTCCAATTTGATCAAGGCTTTTTCATCGGACATGTTGTTGATGTATACTCGTGCTGCGTGGGCAGCTGCTTCACAGCCTTGTTGAACACCAAAACCGAGCTGAGTTGGTTTCAACATTGAGGCAGCCTCATGACTCACCATTCTTACTGAAGCCTTGGCGACTAGGCGCCGAAGGGTGTTGCCCACTACAATGGGCCTGATTCCTCCAACCTTTTTCCGGAGGGCACATAGTGAGGCACCATAGAAAAGGGGTCTAATGGCCTCTGGGACACTGCCAGCCAGGCACACATTGGAAAATATGGTGAGTTCAGACAGCAACCTCTCTGAAGCTTCACCAAGTGCTGGATTGAGAATTTGTTTGAAGTGTTGTGGCCTTAAACCTCCTTCTGAGCCCTGTGGAAATGACATAGCAGCTTTATACACATCACCGTCCTTTAAGGTTAGATGTTCTTCACCTGCTGCAATGTCAGGAAGGCCAATGTTGGTACTGGGAGCCCTAGGTGGATGTTTGTCCTGGGTTTGTGCTGTTATGACGTCCTTAGGAGCTATGGTATCCTCACTGGTTATAAGCCTCAGTGCTCCACTGGTATTACCCTCTTCTATTTTTTTGCTAATTTGGGCTCTGATTTTTGAAGCATCAGGTGTCCTGTTGTTGGCATTTGCCCGGCGGGTATTTGTCGAACTAAGGGGGAGACGGACGAGGTTGTCAGCTCTAGGAAATGCATTTATTGCCCTAATAACAGATGTTGCTAGTGACTTGTCCCTCCTTGGTGGGACAGCCAAACAAGCATTGCCAAATAGCAGTAGGTTGTGCCAGGATCCGTTGTTTGCAGGAGCATCACTGACTTTCTTCAAGAGGTCAGCGAATTTGCTAGCAGCTTGAGGACGAGCTGTTTTGGGGATGTGTGTCAGCGTCCTGGTGGATGTTAATTTGATTGCAGCTTTTAGGTCCTTTGTAGAGGTGAAGTCAGGGTAGCTGTCAGTTCTGTCTGCTGGGAGGGGCTGTTGGTTGTTCCCATTTGGAGCCCTCCAGGAGCCTAGACATCCATTGTGTGCGCGAATGTTGCCATTTGATGGATTGAGTGCACATTCCCTGTGGCACACCTGGTAGATGCCTCATGGAAGGATTCCAGGGCGTTGGCTCTGTCATGGGGATTCCTGGGAACCCGGCACTTCTTGTGACATTGCTGATATCTTGCGGGTGGGAGGGAGCCAGCTGTGGGGTAACTGGTGAAGGACAGCATGGATGCATGGGAGATGACGGTGGGGGAGTAGCTAGCGGTGGTGTGAGTAATTTGTGGAGCACTAAACTGCAACACCCTTGGTCAGGAAGTCAGTAGGCCTAGATAGGGATGTGGGGAGGGGACCAGGGATGCACGTCACTGACTAACTTTTGATAATTGTTATACACTTAATATTCCATTTAGAGAAACTTTCGCCATTTGGCACACTAATCACCATGTTCTCGATGTTAACCGAGGTGTAGTTCTGTTCAGCATCCAATGATAGAGTCCTGGGTGACCAATTTATCCCCCCCCTAACCCTGGCCGAACGCACAGGGTAAACAAACCTCCTCCACACCTCCGCTGGCACGATCCCCTCAAGACCAGCACTACTCCCCAACTCCCCAAATGCACACTGCACTTTCACTGATACAGAGGCAAGTGTCTGATGCAGAGGATTGTCACGATTCTGTAATCTCCGGTGGATAATCACGATGACGTCTGCCGAAACTGGCCCTAGCCAACCATGTTGGTTCTTCGTTTACGCACAAAATGAATGGAGCACCACAAACTGGCTCGTGCAATTACATTAAGTTTTATAACCTGCATGAATTGTATCACTGTAGACAACAAGAGCATTTCACCCCTCCATGGAAGATGTGTTCATTTAATATCATATACCTGCAAGCCCCTCCCAAGAAGCTCATTGCTAGTAATCCCTTCCTTAAACCACTTGTTAAAGCAACTGCTCAAGAAGAAATTTCTGGCCTAGCTGGTAGTAATAAGTTATCACAAGTTATATACACTGATGGATCTAAACAGGAGTCTTCTGGCAGGGCTGCATCTGCTCTGGTTACCACCTCCCTAGTTAAGAACGATAATAAATTTGTTGAACTAGGCATAAGAATTAACAACTGTGCGTCTACACTGAAAACTGAATTGTTTGTAAACCTAATGGCACTAAAGCTAACTTATGACACTGAGCTTGACTCTATTATCATTACTGATTCTATGTCATCACTGAAGGCTCTTGACTCATATAATGACTCCAACAACATGCTCATTGGAGAAGCCAGGTATAGATACTCAAAAATCCGGGACAAAGGAAATAATGTACAATTGTTATGGATCCCATCTCAAATTGGATTACTCCTTCATGGATTAAAGGAAAATGTGGAATATAACTTTGGTATAGCATTAGGAATAATATTAGGAGAGAAATAAATAACAAAAATTATTGTTATAGTAATGCAGTTAGAAGCCTGAGTAAATATATAACCCACTAAGATAACATGAACGTAGATAAGTATGTTTATGGAACAACTTGCAATGTGAACAGACTGACTGATGTTGTAGTGGCCAGGCTTAGGCTTGGCTACAGGTACTTCTGGCAGTTTGGGAGACACAGATGATGATCAAACTAAATGCAAATTATGTGATCAGGCATATGGTCACTGTCATGAACACTATGTTCTTAATTGTCCACTTATTGATGGATACAGAGATAGACAGTATAATAACCTATGTGACATGTCAAGATATCTTTGAAAATAAGATACCAGATATACTAAGCAAATTTCCTAAATTTGCTTGTAACAGATAAGTGAACTGTAGATATAAATCCATATGTACAACTGTTAAACCTGTTGGGGCCTAGTTCCTAGGCTTTTTGTGTATCCATATGCTCTTGCGCTACTGTCCACAGGATGGATATGGGGTGCACAATAAAGTAACAACTTCGGTGGCAAAATCTTATCTGGCTCCCTTCCTCCATGCCGGCAGGCGTGTGATATATATATAATATATATATATATATATATATATATATATATATATATATATATATATATATATATATATATATATATATATATATGCAAAACAACCAATATGAAAAAATAGAGAAATTCCAAGCGCTTTCGTGACTTCTCACATTATCAAGAAACTATCATTTAAAATAGCTAGAAATACTTTTTACAATCCAAAAAGGGACAACCAACCTTATTCAACTAAAAATATGTTGGTTCTCCCTTACCATGAAAACTTGCTTGATATGCCTTCCCTTCTTAAGACCTTTAATTTCAAAGTTGTATTTAAAAATCTTGATTACAGTAAAAAAAACTTTTGATAAAAAATTTCCCCCAAAATGCTGACGGATGTGTCTATAAGATTCCTTGTAAAATATGCGATAAAGTTTATTACGGTCAAACTGGTAAAAGTCTTGAACTAAAATTAAAACAACATAAATAGAGCATTAGAACTGGACAAGATTTTAATGCTTTATTTATTCATGTGAGAGATTTTAACCATCCAATTGATTTTCAAAAGGCTGAGAAAGTTGCATCAATCAAGTCCATGGTTGACAGAAATATAATAGAATCATGTTTCATGAAAAGCAGACTGAGAGTCGAAGACTCTCAGTCTCGTTAGTGGCTCGCTAAAAACTGAATCATACTGGGACTTTAGTAGCTCACTCATTTCCTTGCTGTCATCTGTGTAGGACCCATCTCGTTTAAGTAGGGGCCCAATACTGGATGTTGTTCTCGACTTAGATTTGGCATAAGAAAAGAAATACTTTGGGTTTCTTTCAGTTTCATTTATGGCTTTTAGTTCTTCCCACATTTCTTGACTCCTGTAAGATTCCTTTAGCTTTAGTTCGATTTTCGCTATTTCTCTGACCAGTGTCTCCCTACGTATGGCAGATATATTGGCCTCTTTTAGCGGCTCTGTTATTCTTTGCCTTCGCCTGTATAGGGAGCGCCTTTCTCTTTCTAGTTTACATCTCCTTGAGCATACCTCAAGTGCCAGAGAGTTAATCTGTTCTAGACATAGGTTGGGATCTGTGTTGATTAGGCTATCTTCCCAGTTTATATCATTTAGGACTTGGTTTACTTGGTCCCTCCTTATGTTTTTGTTATTGAAGTTGAATTTGGTGAAGGCTCCCTCGTGACTGGTCACTTTTTGTCGGTCTGGGGCCCCGAGCTTACATGTCTGAACCTCTATTATGTTGTGATCTGAGTATATTATGTTTGATATGGTGACATTTCGTAACAGATCATCATTGTTAGTGAAGATGAGGTCCAGTGTATTCTCCAATCATGTAGGCTCTATTATTTGTTGGTTTAATTAAGGTGAATTTGGTGCAGAGATTTTAAAGCGAGTTTTCATCTGACCTGCCTCCTGATGTTATCGCTGCTATAACATTATTTGCAATATTCCTCCATTTTAGGTGCCCTAGGTTGAAATCCCCCAGGAGCAAGATGTTGGGGGCAGGAGCTGGAAGATTTTCCAGACAGTGGTCAATTTTCAAAAGCTGTTCCTGGAATTGTTGGGACGTTGCATCCGGAGGCTTGTATACAACCACAATGACCAGTTCACTCTGTCGCATCTGTATAGGTTGTAACCCGGGATCCATATTTCGTTGTCCAAGTGATCCTTTGTGTGGGTCTCTGTGAAAGCCGCAAACATTGCATTTGACTCTGTAAGAAGTCCACGGATAAAAGGTATTTTGTTGTTCGTTGCTGGCTTTAGACCCTGTATATTTGCAAAGAAGAATATCGTCTGATTGGTGGTATGGAAAGGGGGTCTCTTTTTCCTGGCACTAATATCTGTTGTTGTGGAGTGGAGGCAATCGGAGTTGGTGTACGATTTCTGTCATTTCTTGCCAGCTTTTTTTCCTTCCTGGCACTAAAAAAACCTCTCTGGAGTGGCTGTGGCTATGGTTCTTACGTCGGTTTACGTGCGGCCAACAGAAACAACCTGGTTGATAAGGCCCTGATCCACCATGAGGCCTGGTCACAGACCGGGTCGCGGGGGCGTTGACCCCCGAAACCCTCTCCTGGTATACTCCAGGCATCACGTTTTTTAAATTTTTTGACAGACAATTTGCTATAATGTTTTTAATGATTATGACTTATGTGGACATAAATTTAATATTGAATGTTAATATTGTTTACAAAACTTAGCTGATGTTGATAAATTGGGTTTAAACTTAATTAGTCTGTGTAGAGTCACGAATTCGCAATTACCCAATAGCAAACAAATCAGTGCTTTAACCATTCAGCCAGCTGGCTTTAATAAGATTCATCCATCTAAGTATATTTCTCTACACCATAGTCAGGTTGGATGAATCTTGTTAGACCCAGCTGGCTGAGCTGTTAACGCACTGGCCTGTGAGTTTCAGTCTCTCTTGCCATGGGTTCAAGTCCCCACCCGTTCCCTGATTACTTTATGCAGAATTTAAGTCAGATGAAGCAAGCGCTTTTTAACTGTTTTCTTAAAGAAGTGGCGGACTGGGAACTTTTTGCATTTTTTGGAAGGGAATTCCAAATTTAAGGCCCTTTATTCACTTCATTGTTCTGCTGCAGTTCTCCATGAAGACTCGGAGTGCTAGGTTAAAGTTCCAACTGTCATATTAATGTAGAATGCACAGTAGTAGGTGTGAGTGTTTTGTGAGGTATGTTGAGAATTTTGAATAGTTGGTGGTGGTCTGGGAGGGTGTTGTTTCTTACCTGATTGGCTGATTATAGTAGAATAGAATAATTATTTTATTAGCTGATTTCTGCTGGGTTACATATTATGACAAAGCAGAAATATCGTAAGTCAGGTAGGGATATATTATTGATTAATACAGAATAATGGTGCTTGAGAAGCACAGTAGTGTATTTTTTCACAGAATGACAGTTTGGGAAGTATTCTTAGATATATGATGGATGTGAGTGTTGAACTTATTTATTTTTCCACTAAACTTTTTATTTTTAGCACTATTCCCAAGTGACATGTAGAAGGTCTTGTCAACATTGAGAGTAATTTTGTTGGTGATCATCTTGGTAAAAATGCGTATGAGGGCAACTAGGACAGGATTAAATATGACGAATATTGTGATATCTGCAGACAGGACTGGTTTACGTTCTTAGAAGGCATTTTGTAGTTTTTCTATATACTACAGAAATAGTATTAAGCTCGTATATTAATAATTATGGTAAAGAAGATACTGTCATAGACAGTCATATGCTGTCATCCATCTGTAAGATAAAACTTCATAACAGAACATGATCTCTTATTCCATAATTCTCTAGTTTCTGTAGCACGATATTATGTATAGGTTTTCTAGAATCAACAAGGAGGCGTGATAAAGAAGTATGACCATTTGAAACATTTCAACAAAATGCTTCCCTTACTATATATTCTGTCACCTTGTCAATTATTTTTATGGTTTTATGATTGTTGATAGGATATTCGAAGGGTATTAATGTTTGCACTCATAAATCTTCATTTAAATAGACACTCAGAAAGTATTGGCAGGTAATTTAGTCATTCGACCACCATAGGCGTTACAGGTTGTGTTTAGAATTTCATGAAAATTGTCTTTACTTATCTAATTAGTATGCCTGAGTAATATCAATTCTGTTCATTAGAAAGTGTGAGGGAACTTCCTTCCCAACTGCACATGTACGTGGTTAAACAAGCTGTAGTATACATACGTACCTGTATACAAAAATACACACATATACCATACACATTTTTATATATTTCTGTATTAAAATTATGTCTGCCAAACACGAATCCTTTTGCACAATACCCGACAAAAATATTCTGGCACCCCAGGCAGGGGTGCCCTGAACTTCTTTAATAAATATTTGTTCAACTCTTCTTTAGTAGAGAGAAATGAAGCAGATTTTCTGTTTGGTAAAATAAATCTAAATCATCTAACCTCTTTCTATATTTTCATGGAATAAATGTACATTAGCATTTTTTACTTACTCCATAAACAAGTTTTACTTATTTTAAAAAATTGTTTTACTGGTTTTCGTAGGATAAATCGCTGGGAAGTTGCCCAGTGCGTTAACTACTTTTGACCAGTGATTAACGCACAGGCCAGTGAGTTTTATGACACACTTGCCATGGGTTCGAGCCCCACCCATTTTGTGGTTAAATCTGGATATCTACTGTATCAAATTAACTAAAATAAATCTTGCAATAAGATAAAATAATTACTTAAGCTTTTAATGTCTTAATAATTGAAAGAAGTAGTTATATTGATACCAAGAGTATTTATGAAAGATGAAGTTATATTGATACCAAGAGTATTTATGAAAGATGAAATTATATTGATACCAAGAGTATTTATGAAAGATAAAGATATAGTGATACCAAGAGTATTTATGAAAGATGAAGTTATATTGATACCAAGAGTATTTATGAAAGAAGAAGTTGTATTGATACCAAGAGTATTTATGAAAGAAGTTATATTGATACCAAGAGTATTTATGAAAGATGAAGATATATTGATACCAAGAGTATTTAAGAAAGATGAAGTTATATTGACACCAAGAGTATTTATGAAAGATGAAGTTATATTGATACCAAGAGTATTTATTAAAGGGCACAAAAGCATTCACTTAGGAAATCAGTGGTTAGTGAAACTTGTCTACAATAAAGATGTTCAAGTGCTGCCCAAGTGTCTACTGGATACGTATCGGTCCTGGAACCTTGGTCTTGGGTTCTGGAACCTTGGTCTTAGGTCCTGGAACCTTGGTCTTGGGTCCTGGAATCTTGGTCCTGGGTCCTGTGACCTTGGTCCTGGCTCCTAAAACCTTGGTCCTGGGTTGTGGAACCTTAGTCCTGGGTCCTGGAACCTTGGTCCTGGCTCCTAAAACCTTGGTCCTGGCTCCTAAAACCTTGGTCCTGGCTCCTAAAACCTTGGTCCTGGGTTATGGAACCTTAGTCCTGGAACCTTGGTCCTGGGTCCTGTAACCTTGGTCCTGGGTCCTGGAACCTTGGTCCTGGCTCCTAAAACCTTGGTCCTGGCTCCTAAAACCTTGGTCCTGGTTTGTGGAACCTTAGTCCTGGAACCTTGGTCCTGGGTCCTGGAACCATGGTCCTGTTTCCTGGAACCTTGGTTCTGTGTCCTGGAATCTTTGTCCTGGGTCCTGGAACCTTGGTTCTGGGTCCTGGAACCTTGGTCCTGGGTCCTGGAACCTTGGTCCCGTGTCCTGGAACCTTGATCCTGGGTCCTGGAACCTTGTTCCTAGCTCCTGGAACCTTGATCCTGGCTCCTGGAACCTTGGTCCTGGCTCCTAGGACCTTGGTCCTCGCTTCTGGAACCTTGGTCCTGGCTCCTGGAACCTTGGTCCTGGGTCCTGGAACCTTGGTCCATATTATCTTACACATACTGCTCCTGTTCACTTTCCAGTAAGTAGGTTCCTGTGTCTTAATCGACTATTATGGGTGGCATCTTGAGGGACAAGATTAATCTAAGTTGCCCGAAATGTTCTGCATAACAGGGACTTTCTATTTATTATGTCACTGATGTTAGTTAGGTCTGTAATAGTCGTATCATGTACTTGTTGTATTAAAGATTATTACATGCTAACAATACTAGCTGGCTGGCATTGGTAGCATGGACAAGCATTGCTATCGTTGGTAGCAAAATCTTACAATGCTAGCTGCCTAGCATTGGTAGCATAATCCTATGTAGAATTTTTCTTTTATTCTAAGATTAACCTTTTTTTATTGTTTAGAATTTATTCTTTGTAATTTATTATTTCCACAGTTTGACTTAACATGTGAAAAAGCTTGGCTTCGTCCTCTTGCTGGTTCAATGTACATGACTGGCATGTTAGTGGGAGCCATTGTTATTGGTGATTTAGCTGATCGCTTCGGAAGAAAAAAGGGAATCTTGATGTCAGCGTTTCTCCTTGGTGCTGGTGGAGTTATAGGCGCTCTCTCCCCTGATTACTACAGCTTTCTGTTGATGAAGATCTTTACCGGTGCTGGAGGCTGTGGCCTCGTTCTGGTCTCATTTGTCTTGGGTAAGTATATATTGTATGTTACTTGTAAACAAATCACAGAACGGATGGGGCTTGAACCCTTGGAAAGTGAGTGCTGAAACTCATGTACTGGTCTGTGAGATTTAGCACTCACTTGCAACACTTAATAATAATAATCTTTCTGCCCAAAATGCCTAGGCATACTTAGACATACTAGTGGCCTTCTTGAAATAAGTATTTTATAATATGTAATAATATCATATATGTAAACCCCACATTGTAATTTTAACAGAGAAATAAAGAATTTTAATTTTAATCTAATTTAACATTCAAGCCAATTCTGTGATTTAACTTAAAAATATTTTAAATATTTCTGAACTGTACAATCTTACAATGTTAATTTCTTTGATAATTAAACCAAAGTTCATTATTCACAGGTCCACATACAGAAAGTCATATTGCATTAGATTTTAATGAGTATTTATTGTCTATGGTTTTAGCCATTCCCCACTAACATAATACTGCCATGAAAAACAGTTTTATTTTATTGAGTAATAACAGACTTGAGTCTCATTTTGAGATCGTTGTAAAAGGATGGCATCCACTCCCTGTTGACGATGTTGGTGTTAAATTGTAAATCCAACAGTAGGCTTCACAAAACTAGGAAAGCCAACAAAAATTTTCGCTTTCATAGATGCATTATTACATCACTTCATCTATTGGTAAAGAATTCTAAAGTTTGACAGCCTTGGCAAGGATGCTGAAACATGGAAAAAGCCACAACAGAACCAACAGTAATCGCCAGCCATACTAAAGAACCCCAACATTCTTTAATTGTCCTTGGAAGCCTGTTGAAAGATAATGGCTGGTACTTTGGCCTCAGTAGGTACCGCCTGGCCCACTACAAATTCTGACTGAATTCACATATTTGCTAAGTTCACTGAAAATGAGGTAGCTAACTAAATGATAAAATAGTTATAATCTACACACATACTCCTTCCAGCTATCACTGTGGGCAACAATATCATTCAGAAATGATTCAACACCATCCATGTCACATATAACTCAATGCATAATATGTTATAAGATGTTTGGTACATTGTGCTTTCCAAATTACAAAATATTATATATATAAAAACCATCCTGAGTAACGAATGCTGAGATCGACTTAGCATGAGGTGTCAGAGACACCTGGTAGTAGCTACGATCAGTCCATTAAATAACTGTGTCATGTCATTAATTTCATTACTCAAATTTATTATCAGTCAGGTCAGGGCAAGCTGGACAGGCATTGTCGTCATTTCAATAATTCCATGATTTACTCTATTCACGACAATGGTGAGCAGCATTTCAGAAAGTGGCTCCTGTACAGCCCATCAAAGGTGCTGTTCATTGTTTTCATTGTACTCTGATGTCCAGCGGATGAGACAGGTTTTCCAGCAAGGATGACTTTAATGACTGGAAAAAAAAGCAGAGGAAAAAATAAAAATTCATAATAAAAGTCAAGGTCACCGAAATTCTGTGCTAAAGTTTAATCTTGGCTGTAAGGGTTCCTCTCATGTTGATAGGCAGTTGGAGAAACAAGAAATACTGGTGTTACGTATTGCGCAGTGTTGTGGCAGTGACAGTCTTTTAAGCTGTGAGAGGCCTGGCATTTAGGGGTAGTGAAGAGATCATAGGATCCAACCATAATGGGAACGTTTTAGGAAACATGGAACTTATTGAACAATTTGATCCATTTCTGATGGCAATCCCGGAAGTGGTAAGCAGTCATATTTATCACCAACAATCTACAAAGAAATTGTTCTGCTGATGGTGAAATATGTTAGGAATTATATTGTGACAGAGCTTAAAACAGCAAAGTACTTCTCAGTTTCAATTGATTCAACACCAGACCTGGCTCATGTTGACCAGCTAACAGTGATTGTGAGATATGTCGTTTCTGGAAATCCGGTAGAAAGATTTTTAACTTTCCTGCAGACTGGCTCTCACAATTCACACGGAATATACGTGTATTTCGGGTGATGTGAAAGCCTGGTGATGTCTAAACTGTTCCAAAACCAAGGGCTGGCATGCAAGACACAATGAAGTCAACGACACCATAAAAAGAACCCTTGCACTAGCAGCCAACAATACCCACAACCCAGCAAACTGCCCCGACGGGATCACCATCTATCCTTGGAAGAATGGCAAGCTCTTAGCAAGGGACTATACCTGTGTGTCGACACTGGCTGACACCTACATCCTTCACAGTGTCGGGCGACAGGGAGGAGCTGCTGGCCACAGGGAGGAGTACAAGATCGGTAAGTACAGGACATAAGCCAACAGTATCAATTTGTCCCAGTGGGATCAGAGACCTTGGGAGCATGGGGGAAAAATGCACCACGTTTCCTTAAAGAACTGGGTTCCAGACTCATCGACACCATCAGGGACCCAAGGGCAGCCACTTTCATGTTCCAGCACCTCAGCGTGGCCATTCACAGAGGAAATGCATGCTATACTGGGCTCGCGTCCGGCTTCGGAGGAGCTGGAGAAGATTCATAATCTTTGATATATTGTACCAATGTATTCATGTTCATGTTTGTGTTTTCTGTCAATGTATTCTGTCTATTAATAAAGCACTTATGTAATATATATAGGGGGTGGTAGGAGAAGAAAATATTCAAACAGCTCCGGGGAGAACCTCGAGATTTCCCTGAGGTACGTTTATTGTCTTCTCTGAGGATGAGGGTCCCCAGTAAAGTTCTAGAGGTGGTACCTCCCTATATATTGTTACAATATATATATATATATATATATATATATATATATATATATATATATATATATATATATATATATATATATATATTATAATATTTCAGCGTATGTGTTTGTGTTTTGGCACGTGTATGGGGGAGGGGCGGCATAATGCCTTGACTAGCACTGCATAAATATATATACTATATATATACATGTATATAGGGAAGTAAACAGACGCACACAGAAACACTCATACATGCGTTGACAGTGGAGACAGAAAGGACCCCAGAAAGCTGAAGTGGTGGTGTACACCGTCAAGTGATGGATACAATACATATAACCGATGAGGAAGTGAAGAGGTAGTTATGTAAACAAGATACCTCAAAAGCGATGGGGCCAGTCAATATCTTTCCGTGGGTCCTAAGAGAGGGAGCAGAGGCGCTTTATGTTGATGATAGCAAATTTAGTCTAAAATTTTAAAAAATGAGACAGGTACGTAGCAGTAAACTACTGACCGGTGTCACTGACATGTATAATAAGGAAAGTCATGGAGATGATTATCAGGAGAAGAGTGGTGGAACACCTACAATGGAATGAGCTTATTCACGACAACCAGCACGGTTTCAGGGAAGGGAAATCCTTTGTCATGAACCTACTGGAGTTTGACGAAAGGGTGACAGCAGTAAGGCAAGAGAGAGAGAGAGGTGGGTAGACTGCATTTTTTTTGGACTTTAAGAAAGTTTTTGACACAGTTCCACGCAATAGATTAGTGCTAAAGCTGGAGAACCAGGCAGGTAAAACAGGGAAGGCACTGCAATGGATCAGAAAATACCTGACAGGGAGGCAACAACGAGTCATGGTATATGATAAGGTGTCAGAGTGGGCGCCTGTGACGAGTGGGGTTCCACAGGGGTCAGTCCTGGGACCGGTGCTCTTTCTTGTATATGTGAATGACATGATGTAAGGGATAGACTCAGAAGTTTTCCTGTTTGCAGACGATGTGAAGCTAATGAGGAGAATTCAGTCGGATGAGGACAAACAGAACTACAAATAAGTCTGGACAGGCTGCAAGCCTGGTCCAGCAATTGGTTCCTAGAGTTTAACCCCACCAAGTGCAAAGTCATGATGATCGGGAAAGAGCAAAGAAGACCGTGGACAGAGTACAGTTTAGGGGGGCCAAAGACTGCAAACCTCACTCAAGGGAGGTTAAATATTAAATAATTTATTTGAGATGATGTTATTACTCATTACTTGGTCCAGTTATGTTAGTTACTGGTTGTCAAAGATACTTATCGATAGAGTGTGTATACTCATCTAATTGTAGTTGCAGGGGTCGATTCAAAGCTCCTGGCCCCGCCTCTTCGCTGGTCACTACTAGGTCCACTCCATTCTCCATGAGATTTGTCGTACCTCTTCTTAAAGCTATGTATGGATCCTGCCTCCACTACATCACTCTCCACACTGTTCCTCTTCCCGACAACTCTATGACTGAATAAATTCTTCCAAACATCCCTGTGACACGTCTGAGTCTTCAACTTCCAATTGTGACCCCTTGTTGCTGTGTCCCCTTTCTGGAGCATTCTGTCTCTGTCCACCTTGTCGATTCCTCTCAGCATTTTATATGTTGTTATCATGTCCTCCCCCTCTCCCTTCTGTCCCCCAGTGTCGTCAGGTCGATTTCCCTTAACCTCTCCTCGTAGGACATCCCCCTCAGCTCCTATTTATAATAGGAGAATTATATTTTTGCTATACTTTTTGTCCCATTGGTAGATTAGATTTTGCCACCGAAGTGGCTAGTTTATTGTGCACCCCATATCCATTCTGTGGACGGTAGCGCAAGAGTATATACTTTTTTAAACACAAAAAGGTTTACAGTGATACATTTTACCAGATGTAAATTGCAAGTGAATGTTTCATTCCTCTTTTTTTTCAGCTGTAGAGTTTATTGGCGTTAAATGGCGCACATTTTGTGCGATCATCATTCATATACCATTTGCACTTGGTGAAGCTTTGACTGGAGTGTTAGCTATCTTCATCAGGGACTGGCGTTGGCTGCAAGTTGCTGTCGCTGCTCCTGCTTTTCTGCTTCTATCTTATATTTGGTATGTACAGTTTGTATATGCACCATCTGCAAACACTACAGTTCTGCTTTCCATCTTATATGTTACACACTTGATATATACAGTTTGTGTATATCACATAGGCTTGTAAAAAAACAAAGATCTTTGTATGAACTAGACAGTGTATGAAGTAGTCAGTGAATGAATTAAATAGTATATGAAATAGACAGTGTATTAATATTTGTATTAGGTATCTCTAATGGGGTGCCTTAGAGACATTGCCTGATTTTTATTCTCAAACTTTTCAATATTATTTTGCTCAAAACTTTAGAACGCCTAATCCAATCGGCTTCAAACTTTCAACACTTGTGTACGGGAACGAAGAGCACAATCTTGGATCAACTGGCATGTTTACATGCAATATGACTGAAGATGTTCAACTTATTCCCAGCATCCTGGAATGGTATCAGAAAGATTGAGGGAATATTTTGAGGAGCTGTTAAATTTGATGAAGATAGGGAAGTTGTGATTTCTTGTATTGGGTAGGGAGGCGTATTATGTTGTAGGGGTGAAGAAGAGTCAGTTACGAGTGTGTGGGAGAAGTGTTTCAGACAGTGGGCAGAATGAAAGGGGGTAAACCAGCTGGTCTTGATGGAATAAAGACAGAAATGTTAAAAGCTGGTGGGAATATAGTTTAGGAGTGATTAGTGCTTTTATTTAATAAATATATGGAAGAATGTAAGGTACGTAGGCATTGGCAGAGAGCGTGCATATTTCCATTGTATAAAGGAGAAGGGGATAAAAGAGAGTGTAAATATTATAGGGGAATAAGTCTGTTGAGTCTACCTGGTAAAGTGTATGGTAGAGTTATTATTGAAAGAATTAAGAGCAAGACGAAGAGTAGGATAGCAGATGAACAACAAGGCTTTATGAAGGGTAGTGGGTGTGGTGTAGACCAAGTGTTTACAGTGAAACAAATAGGTGAACAGTATTTAGATAAGGGTAAAGATGTTTTTGTGGCATTTATGGATTTTGAAAAGTTGTATGACAGGGTGGACAGGGACGCAATGTAGCAAACGTATGGTACAGGAGGTAAGTTACTGAAAGCAGTGAAGTTTTTACGAGGATAGTGAGGCTCAGGTTAGAGTATATCAGAGAGAGGGAGATTATTTCCCAGTAAAAGTAGGCCTTAGACAGGGATGTGTGATGTCACAATGGTTGTTCAATATATTTATAGATGCGGTTGTAAGATAAATGAATCCTCGGGTGTTGGCAAGAATCGTGGGATTAAAAGATAAAAAATCTGTCACAAAGTGGGAGTTGTCACAGTTGCTCTTTGTTAATGACACTGCGCTTTAGGAGACTCTGAAGAGAAGTTGCAGAGGTTGGTGGACGAGTTTGGTAGGGAATGTAAACGAAGGAAATTAAAAGTGAACATAAGAAACAGTATGTGAGGAGGATAACAAAAAAAGTTAGGTAACGGAAGATTGGATATCAGATTGGAGGTAAGGAGTAAGGAGGAGGTGAATGTATTTAGATATTTGGGAGTGGGCTTGTCAGCAGAGGGGTCTATGAAAAACGAGATGAATTACAGAACTGATGAGGGGAAAAAATGGAGGGTGCACTGAGGAGTCTGTGGAGACAGAACGTTGTCTTTGGAAGCAACGAGGGGAATGTATGAGATAATTATACCAACACTTTTATATGGGTGTTAAACTCAGGTGGTGAATGTTGCAACAAGGAGAAGGCTGGAGGCAGTGGAGATGTCATGTCAGAGGGCAATGTGTATTGTGAATATACTTCAGAAAATTCATAGTTTGAAAATTAGGAGGTGGTGCAGGGTTACTAAAAATATTATCCAGAGGGCTGAGGAGGTGTTGTTGAGGTGGTTCAGACATGTAGAGAGGTTGGAACAAAACTGAATGAATTGGAGGCTTATAAATCTGTAGTGGAGAGAAGGCAGGGTAGGGGTCTGCCTAAGAAAGGTTGAAGGAAGGGGGTAAAGGAGGTTTTTCGTTCTATGGGCTTGGACTTTCAGCAAGGATGCGTGAGCGTGTTAGATAGCAGTGAGTGGAGACAAATTGTTTTTATGACTTGATGTGCTGTTGGAGTGTGAGCAAGGTAACATTTATGAAGGGATTCAAGGAAACCAGCAGGCCGGACCTGAGTCCTGGAGGTGGAAAGTAGAGTGCCTGCACTTTGAAGGAGGGGTATTGATAAGTTGCATTTTTATAACTATAGCGTAGGCACACTTTTGGCAAGACAGCAATGGAGTGAATGATTAAAGTGTTTCTTCTTTTTTGGGTCATCCTGCCTTAGTAGGAAATGGCTAATGTGTTAAATAAAGAAAGGTATAAGATATAGACATAATAATGATTTCGAAAATATTTTACGTGAAAATTCCACTGGCGGATTTGTATGTAAATATTTCAGTGTTGTGGTTTTGAGAAGATTTAATGCATCTTGCACCCAACATTAACACTAGGCAACATTAAGAACAGTGTGCAAATGGTTAAATAGATTTTTGCCTCAAGAATTATTTAGGTAGGTTTAAATTGTTAGTAAATACAAGCAAGGAGAGCTCTCAGCTTGTCAGATGCCACTGCTCCCTTTTGATATCAGCTGCAGTGGTGGTAGCAACTCTTTAAGAGCTCTCAGATAAAGTATTCCACGCAGCTTAGAAAATACCTGCCTTGTGACCAATGAGAAAGGAGGAGGCTTCCCGGCATACCATGGATATTTGACTCTTCCCAGGCTCCTATAGTGAGACAATTCTCTGCCTTCAATTTAGTATTAGCTGGCTGGCAGTATTTTTGGGAACACAGGATAATTTAACTATAGGTTATTTATTGGCTAAGGCGCAACACTAACGTACCTAGCAGCCAAGATTACTGAGTAACTATTCCTCTATTGTTAGGCCAGTGGCTGGTATCCCTTTGTATATATAAATATTTGGAGAATCCCTATGAATTCAGGGACTCTACTGTGTTTGCTGGGGATGCTAACCAAACTTAACTGATTGCAGGAACCATTCCTTCTGGGCAGTGTCATCTTGGAGAGAGATAAGTCATTAGAAATCTAGATTAGCCTGGGTACCATCATGGGATTTCTACTTAAAATAGACTCCACAATACAATTAAGTCTGATCTAGTTTGTGCATGGAGATGGAAATTTCCTGCAGAGTAGTTTACCCTGTAAAGCCTTGTAACCTAGGAGTACTTGTGAGGACAGGTCTTGAGCAGTCTTGTGAGGACAGGTCTTGAGCAGTCTTGTGAGGACAGGTCTTAAGCAGTCTTGTGAGGACAGGTCTTGAGCAGTCTTGTGAGGACAGGTCTTGAGCAGTCTTGTGAGGACAGGTCTTGAGCAGTCTTGTGAGGACAGGTCTTGAGCAGTCTTGTGAGGACAGGTCTTGAGCAGTCTTGTGAGGACAGGTCTTGAGCAGTCTTGTGAGGACAGGTCTTGAGCAGTCTTGTGAGGACAGGTCTTGAGCAGTCTTGTGAGGACAGGTCTTGAGCAGTCTTGTGAGGACAGGTCTTGAGCAGTCTTGTGAGGACAGGTCTTGAGCAGTCTTGTGAGGACAGGTCTTGAGCAGTCTTGTGAGGACAGGTCTTGAGCAGTCTTGTGAGGACAGGTCTTGAGCAGTCTTGTGAGGACAGGTCTTGAGCAGTCTTGTGAGGACAGGTCTTGAGCAGTCTTGTGAGGACAGGTCTTGAGCAGTCTTGTGAGGACAGGTCTTGAGCAGTCTTGTGAGGACAGGTCTTGAAGCAGTCTTGTGAGGACAGGTCTTGAGCAGTCTTGTGAGGACAGGTCTTGAGCAGTCTTGTGAGGACAGGTCTTGAGCAGTCTTGTGAGGACAGGTCTTGAGCAGTCTTGTGAGGACAGGTCTTGAGCAGTCTTGTGAGGACAGGTCTTGAGCAGTCTTGTGAGGACAGGTCTTGAGCAGTCTTGTGAGGACAGGTCTTGAGCAGTCTTGTGAGGACAGGTCTTGAGCAGTCTTGTGAGGACAGGTCTTGAGCAGTCTTGTGAGGACAGGTCTTAGCAGTCTTGTGAGGACAGGTCTTAAGCAGTCTTGTGAGGACAGGTCTTGAGCAGTCTTGTGAGGACAGGTCTTAAGCAGTCTTGTGAGGACAGGTCTTGAGCAGTCTTGTGAGGACAGGTCTTAAGCAGTCTTGTGAGGACAGGTCTTAAGCAGTCTTGTGAGGACAGGTCTTGAGCAGTCTTGTGAGGACAGGTCTTGAGCAGTCTTGTGAGGACAGGTCTTAGCAGTCTTGTGAGGACAGGTCTTGAGCAGTCTTGTGAGGACAGGTCTTGAGCAGTCTTGTGAGGACAGGTCTTGAGCAGTCTTGTGAGGACAGGTCTTGAGCAGTCTTGTGAGGACAGGTCTTGAGCAGTCTTGTGAGGACAGGTCTTGAGCAGTCTTGTGAGGACAGGTCTTGAGCAGTCTTGTGAGGACAGGTCTTGAGCAGTCTTGTGAGGACAGGTCTTGAGCAGTCTTGTGAGGACAGGTCTTGAGCAGTCTTGTGAGGACAGGTCTTAAGCAGTCTTGTGAGGACAGGTCTTGAGCAGTCTTGTGAGGACAGGTCTTAAGCAGTCTTGTGAGGACAGGTCTTGAGCAGTCTTGTGAGGACAGGTCTTAGCAGTCTTGTGAGGACAGGTCTTGAGCAGTCTTGTGAGGACAGGTCTTGAGCAGTCTTGTGAGGACAGGTCTTGAGCAGTCTTGTGAGGACAGGTCTTAGCAGTCTTGTGAGACAGGTCTTGCAGTCTTGTGAGGACAGGTCTTGAGCAGTCTTGTGAGGACAGGTCTTGAGCAGTCTTGTGAGGACAGGTCTTGAGCAGTCTTCGTGAGGACAGGTCTTGAGCAGTCTTGTGAGGACAGGTCTTGAGCAGTCTTGTGAGGACAGGTCTTGAGCAGTCTTGTGAGGACAGGTCTTGAGCAGTCTTGTGAGGACAGGTCTTGAGCAGTCTTGTGAGAACAGGTCTTGAGCAGTCTTGTGAGGACAGGTCTTGAGCAGTCTTGTGAGGACAGGTCTTGAGCAGTCTTGTGAGGACAGGTCTTGAGCAGTCTTGTGAGGACAGGTCTTGAGCAGTCTTGTGAGGACAGGTCTTGAGCAGTCTTGTGAGACAGGTCTTGAGCAGTCTTGTGAGGACAGGTCTTAAGCAGTCTTGTGAGGACAGGTCTTGAGCAGTCTTGTGAGGACAGGTCTTGAGCAGTCTTGTGAGGACAGGTCTTGAGCAGTCTTGTGAGGACAGGTCTTGAGCAGTCTTGTGAGGACAGGTCTTGAGCAGTCTTGTGAGGACAGGTCTTAAGCAGTCTTGTGAGGACAGGTCTTGAGCAGTCTTGTGAGGACAGGTCTTAAGCAGTCTTGTGAGGACAGGTCTTGAGCAGTCTTGTGAGGACAGGTCTTGAGCAGTCTTGTGAGGACAGGTCTTGAGCAGTCTTGTGAGCACAGGTCTTGAGCAGTCTTGTGAGGACAGGTCTTAAGCAGTCTTGTGAGGACAGGTCTTGAGCAGTCTTGTGAGGACAGGTCTTGAGCAGTCTTGTGAGGACAGGTCTTGAGCAGTCTTGTGAGGACAGGTCTTGAGCAGTCTTGTGAGGACAGGTCTTGAGCAGTCTTGTGAGGACAGGTCTTGAGCAGTCTTGTGAGGACAGGTCTTGAGCAGTCTTGTGAGGACAGGTCTTGAGCAGTCTTGTGAGGACAGGTCTTGAGCAGTCTTGTGAGGACAGGTCTTGAGCAGTCTTGTGAGGACAGGTCTTGAGCAGTCTTGTGAGGACAGGTCTTGAGCAGTCTTGTGAGCACAGGTCTTGAGCAGTCTTGTGAGGACAGGTCTTGAGCAGTCTTGTGAGGACAGGTCTTGAGCAGTCTTGTGAGGACAGGTCTTGAGCAGTCTTGTGAGCACAGGTCTTGAGCAGTCTTGTGAGGACAAGTCTTAAGCAGTCTTGTGAGGACAGGTCTTGAGCAGTCTTGTGAGGACAGGTCTTGAGCAGTCTTGTGAGGACAGGTCTTAAGCAGTCTTGTGAGGACAGGTCTTGAGCAGTCTTGTGAGGACAGGTCTTGAGCAGTCTTGTGAGGATAGGTCTTGAGCAGTCTTGTGAGGACAGGTCTTGAGCAGTCTTGTGAGGACAGGTCTTGAGCAGTCTTGTGAGGACAGGTCTTGAGCAGTCTTGTGAGGACAGGTCTTGAGCAGTCTTGTGAGGATAGGTCTTGAGCAGTCTTGTGAGGACAGGTCTTGAGCAGTCTTGTGAGGACAGGTCTTGAGCAGTCTTGTGAGGATAGGTCTTGAGCAGTCTTGTGAGGACAGGTCTTGAGCAGTCTTGTGAGGACAGGTCTTGAGCAGTGATTGCCAGAGTGGGCATCTCACGAGTCTCCAATAACTTCTTTAATTTGGTCCATCAAACGTGGATTGTGGAGTTAGATTAGCAGGCTTATTAAGTCTTAGCATAGCTAACCCCTGTTACTTACCAGTGAAGTTCAGCTAGGTTAGCTAATAACTTGTACCCAAATGATTTACACAAGTTAGGGTAAAGTTAGATAACTAATCGGCACATAGAATTTAATTATTTGCAGTGATATAACAAGTAAGCCAGAAGTAGGATGAAGATACTTGTATATTTAATTATTTACAGTGATTTGCAGTTAGGTCAGTTAGGCTAAAGATACTTGCACAACATTTTATTATTTAAAGTGATTTTGCCTTCAGGCCAATGTTAAGCAAGAAGATTTGCACACTTTAATTATTTACAACAGTTATGCAAGTTAGGCTAAGATTTAGCCCATCTAATTGATTAAAGTGAATTAAGAAAGTTGGGCTCAATTAGGCAAACTTACTTGAACACACAAAATTTTATGCATTTGTTGATATCATAAGAAGTGCTAATCGAGTGACTTATAGTCTTGTGGGAAGACTTCGTTCTGTACTGTGTCAAGTTTTGTTATTTGCTCGTATTAATGTGTGGGGTTATGGCGTGCACCAGTGTGTATTAATGTGTGGGGTTATAGCGTGCACCAGTGTGTATTAATGTGTGGGGTTATGGCGTGCACCAGTGTGTATTAATGTGTGGGGTTATGGCGTGCACCAGTGTGTATTAATGTGTGGGGTTATGGCGTGCACCAGTGTGTATTAATGTGTGGGTTATGGCGTGCACCAGTGTGTATTAATGTGTGGGGTTATGGCGTGCACCAGTGTGTATTAATGTGTGGGGTTATGGCGTGCACCAGTGTGTATTAATGTGTGGGGTTATGGCGTGCACCAGTGTGTATTAATGTGTAGGGTTATGGCGTGCACCAGTGTGTATTAATGTGGGGTTATGGCGTGCACTAGTGTGTATTAATGTGTGGGGTTATGGCGTGCACCAGTGTGTATTAATGTGTGGGGTTATGGCGTGCACTAGTGTGTATTAATGTGTGGGGTTATGGCGTGCACTAGTGTGTATTAATGTGTGGGGTTATGGCGTGCACCAGTGTGTATTAATGTGTGGGGTTATGGCGTGCACCAGTGTGTATTAATGTGTGGGGTTATGGCGTGCACTAGTGTGTATTAATGTGTGGGGTTATGGCGTGCACCAGTGTGTATTTTAAGCCCTGTAATTATTCGATGGTGGTAAACAGAAATTTCTAGGTTAAGCAGTATGACTGCTCACCTCCTATAGACAACAAATTCCTAGTTATTTTACCAACGATATATGTATGAGACTGCGCCTGTGGGGCATAGTCAACTTTTAATAAATTTCCCAGATATACCAGGTTGTATGGTAAAGATATTCAGAGCAATGGGATCTAAAATAATGAATATTAATAAAGATTTGCGACTGAAGGCTGTGTTAAGCTGTTTCACATAACAGTTCGGTTTTTAGGAAGTATGTTGTGACAGGCGGTGTACCGATTAAAATCGTAAAAGGTATTTTTACTAGTGACTAATTCATTTGACGAGCATGACCTTACAAGTAGCCAAGGGTTACTTGTAAGGTCAGGTTTTGAACAGTTTTGTGTTATCTGTGTCAAGAGTGATTGCCAAAGTGGGAATCTTACAAGTTTCCACATCTTCACTATTTAACATTCAGCTCAGTAATGGTATTATATTGGATAAAAGTAAATCCGGTTTAAGTTAAGGTATTCTTGCCTTCCCATTCTTTAGCTGCATCAACCCTAAGGTTGATGCAGCTAATGGAGAATAATTATAAAATACATATTACCGTACCTTACATTATGTTTTAAATAAAAAATTTGTTTTTGTATAGGTTAATGCCAGAGAGTGTTCGATGGTTAGTCGCTGAGGGTCGTAATAATGAAGCAAAGAAGATTATAGAGAAAGTTGCGAGAGTCAATAATGTAGAGGTACCCAGACATCTGCTGGAGGATCACAACATGGAGGTAATTTGCCTTTGAGTTACTTTCAACGTGAACAGACTCAGTGATGTTATAATCTTGTCACACTGTTTTAGCGCTCGGCCGTCGACCACTCCTCAGAATGACAGTTTTTAATCATCTGGGTCTCTCTATTATGGTTTATGTGATTTATCATGTGTATAATATCATTTTGGAAGACATGTGAAAGATAAATAACTAAATGATCAATAGCAGCATAAAAATACGACATTTTATAACGCCATGAGACATATTTACTATGTCATGTCATATCGTCTACATCATCACTTCTGGCTTGTCCTTTGTCTGCCATAGCTCCTCCCACTTTGTTTGCCATAGTTCCTCTCACTTTGTCTACCATTGCTCCTCCCACTTTGTCTACCATAGCTCCTCCCACTTTGCCATAGTTCCTCACACTTTGTCTGCCATAGTTCCTCCCACTTTGTATGACACAGTTGCTCCCACTTTGTCTGCCATAGTTACTCCCATTTTGTCTGCCATAGTTCCTCCCACTTTGTCTGCCATAGTTACTCCCATTTTGTATGCCATAGTTCCTTCCACTTTGTCTGCCATAGTTCCTCCCACTTTGTCTGCCATAGCTCCTCCTACTTTGTCTGCCATAGTTACTCCCATTTTGTCTGCCATAGTTCCTCCCACTCTGCCATAGCTCCTCCCACTTTGTCTGATATAGCTCCTCCCACTCTGCCATAGCTACTCCCACTTTGTATCGATGTCATTGGTGATTTTAGTATGTTAGGGTCAAAATAAATATATATATATATATATATATATATATATATATATATATATATATATATATATATATATATATATATATATATATATATATATATATATATATACGTAAAAATGTCGAAAATTCACTTCAGCCACAGGAATATGTTAACTGTGGCATCATCCCAAGAAATGTATTGACAATAATTCGTTGTAGAAACACCACAGAAAGATGAGATTTACACCAAAATGCTTTCATATTTTTAAAGTATTTTTCTGAAAGCTTAACTCATTTTTGTTAATTTTTTTTCCAATTTTGTTTTACCTGCCAGCCCGCGTGTGCCATGTGCGTAGCAATCCTCCTTAAGCTTGTTGCAAGTACTTCTGGCAGTTTGGTAGACAAGCAGTTGGTGATAATAATAATAATAATATCTTTATTTCAACAAGTACAAGGTATACAGACCATAGCTGACATCAATGACATACTACTATATTTTCTTATGCTGAGTATTTCCCGCAAATTAGGTCAGTTTTGTCCCAGGATGCGACCCACACCAGTCCACTAACACCCAGGTACCCATTTTACTGATGGGTGAACATAGACAACCGGTGCAAGGAAACAAGCCCATTGTTTTCACTCGATTGGGAATCGAACCCGGACTCTCACCGTGTGAAGCGAGAGCTTTCGTCACCAGTCCACTGTAATGTAAAGTATATGGCCAGGCCTATGGTCACTATCATGAAACACTACGTGCTTTATTTTCCACTTATTAAGGAATGTAGACAAAGTATAATAATCTATGTGATATGTCAAGGTATCATATTAATGAATATAAAATACAAGATATATTAAGTAAATTTTCTAAATATGCTTTCAACAGGTAAGTCAACTGTAGATATAAATCATGATGTATTTCTGTACACATTTTTGAAGCCTAGATTCTAGGCCTTCTGTATATGTATATGCTGTTGCGCTACCCTCCCCAGTATGGATAATGAATAACAATAAACTAGCTGCCTCCTCGACAAAATCAAAATCAATTAGACTTACTAGTTAATGATCTAAGTCAGACTAAAACACTGTCATTCATTTCAATCTCTTAAGTGTTGGTTAATTGTGTATCATTACAGTCATACAATTGTGCCTTTTTATTATATATGTACAGCATTACTAGCAGAGTTTATGAATCTACTCTTCAGATACAGAATCCATTTAAACTAATCGCTCATTTAATATTCTTGCTGACAGTCTCGTCCTGTTGATGGAACTGTGTCGGTTACCAGCAGTAACATTGTACTTGTGAATGACTCTAGACAAGAAACAAAGACCAAGAAGACTGTTATTGACCTCTTGAGAAGTCCTGTTATGAGGATACGATCATTCAATATGTTTTTTTGTTGGTAAGTACAAAAAGTTCTACATGAAACCACAGGACTGAAAATTTGTCTTTAGTCGATGTGTCCCTAGTAAATATTCACATTAGCCTTTCTTAAGTGTATCTAATAAATTAAGAAAACAATTGTTCCTTTAATAAGTATTCATTGGTAAGGCGAAATTTATATGTAAAAGTATGTAAAAAACAAAACAAATAATTAAATATGGAATAAAATCAATCATGTTATGAAAAATTAGTAGATATTAAATAATATATATATATATATATATATATATATATATATATATATATATATATATATAGTGGGGGGTTGAAGAGAGTTGGGATAGTTTTAAAAATGCAGTATTAGAATGTGGGGCAGAAGTTTGTAGCTATAGGAGGGTGGGTGCAGGAGGAAAGAGGACTGAATGGTGGAATGAAGAAGTAAAGGGTGTGATAAAAGAGAAAAAGGTAGCTTATGAGAGGTTTTTACAAAACAGAAGTGTTAATAGAAGAGCAGAGTATATGGAGAGTAAAAGAAAGGTGAAGAGAGTGGTGAGAGAGTGCAAAAGAAGAGCGGATGAAAGAATGGGAGAGGCTCTGTCAAGGAATTTTGCTGAAAACAAGAAAAATTTTTGGAGTGAGATAAACAAGGTAAGAAAGCCTAGGGAACGAATGGATTTGTCAGTTAAAAACAGAGTAGGGGAGTTAGTAGATGGGGAGCTGGAGGAATTTGGTAGATGGCGGGAATATTTTGAGCAACTTTTAAATGTCGATGAAAAAGGGAGGCAGTAATTTCATGTACTGGCCAGGGAGGTACAACATCGTTTAGGAGTGAAGACGAGCAGGATGTGAGTGTGGGGGAGGTGCGTGAAGCATTACGTAGAATGAAAGGGGGTAAAGCAGCTGGAATTGACGGAATCATGACAGAAATGTTAAAAGCAGGGGGGGATATAGTGTTGGTGTGGTTGGTATTTTTGTTTAATAAATGTATGAAAGAGGGGAAGGTACCTAGGGATTGGCAGAGAGCATGTATAGTTCCTTTATATAAAGGGAAGGGGGATAAAAGAGAGTGTAAAAATTATAGGGGAATAAGTTTACTGAGTATACCAGGTAAAGTGTATGGCAGGGTTATTATTGAAAGAATTAGAGGTAAGACAGAGAGTAGGATTGCAGATGAGCAAGGAGGCTTTAGAGTGGGTAGGGGATGTGTAGATCAAGTGTTTACAGTGAAGCATATATGTGAACATTATTTAGATAAAGGTAGAGAAATTTTTATTGCATTTATGGATTTAGAAAAGGCATATGATAGAGTGGATAGGGGAGCAATGTGGCAAATGTTGCAAGTGTATGGAATAGGTAGTAAGTTACTGAAGGCTGTAAAGAGTTTTTATGAGGATAGTGAGGCTCAGGTTAGGGTGTGTAGGAGAGAGGGAGATTACTTCCCGGTAAAAGTAGGTCTTAGACAGGGATGTGTAATGTCACCATGGTTGTTTGATATATTTATAGATGGGGTTGTAAAAGAAGTAAATGCTAGGGTGTTGGGGAGAGGGGTGGAATTAAATTATGGAGAATTAAATGCAAAATGGGAGTTGACACAGTTACTTTTTGCTGATGTTACTGTGCTTATGGGAGATTCTAAAGAAAAGTTGCAAAGGTTACTGGACGAGTTTGGGAGAGTGTGTAAAGGTAGAAAGTTAAAAGTGAACATAGATAAGAGTAAGGTGATGAGGGTATCAAACGATTTAAATAAAGAAAAATTTTTATATCACATTGGAGAGAGGGATTATGGAAGAAGTAAATGTTTTCAGATATTTGGGAGTTGACGTGTCAGCGGATGGGTTTATGAAGGATGAGGTTAACCATAGAATTGATGAAGGAAAAAAGGTGAGTGGTGCGTTGAGGTATCTGTGGAGACAAAAAACGTTATCCATGGAGGCAAAGAAGGGAATGTACGAAAGTATAGTGGTACCAACACTCTTATATGGGTGTGAAGCATGGGTTGCAAATGCTGCAGCGAGGAGGAGGCTGGAGGCAGTGGAGATGTCCTGTCTAAGAGCAATAAAGGTGATGTAAATAGCGTGCTAAAAATATCTAGTATTGACAGGACTCGCAGCAATGGCTTTAAGTTGGATAAATTCAGATTCAGGAAGGATATAGGAAAGCATTGGTTTGGTGTAAATATTATGCAGAAAATTCGGAATGTGGAAATTAGGAGAAGGTGTGGAGTTACTAAAAGTATTTGTCAGAGGGCTGAAGAGGGGCTGTTGAGGTGGTTTGGTCATTTAGAGAGAATGGATCAAAGTAGAATGACTTGGAGAGCGTATAAATCTGTAGGGAAAGGAAGGCGGGGTAGGGGTCGTCCTAGAAAAGGTTGGAGGGAGGGGTTAAAGGAGGTTTTGTGGGCGAGGGGCTTGGACTTCCAGCAAGCCTGTGTGAGCGTGTTAGATAGGAGTGAATGGAGACGAATGGTCTTTGGGACCTGACGAGCTGTTGGAGAGTGAGCAGGGTAACATTTTTTGAAGGGATTCAGGGAAACCAGTTAATTGATTTAGTTGGACTTGAGTCCTGGAAATGGGAAGTACAATGCCTGCACTTTAAAGGAGGGGTCTGGGATAGTGACAGCTGGGAGGGACTATTCTCAGCTGTCGTATCTGAGCGCCTCTGCAAAGACAGTGATTATGTATGAGTGTGGTGAAAGTGTTGAATGATGATGAAAGTATTTTCTTTTTGGGGATTTTCTTTCTTTTTGGGTCACCCTGCCTCAGTGGGAGACGACCGACTTGTTGAGAAAAAAAAATATATACGATATTATATATATATAATTATATATATATATATATATATATATATATATATATATATATATATATATCATGACAAGGTACGCAGTGCTTTACCGACCGTACCACACTGGTCCAATACCTTGGCATCCAGCTTTCGCTAGACGTTATTCCAAGGCAGCCAGCTTTCAGGCAGGAAGGCTTACAGCTTTTCATCTCATCCCCTGCATGCATCGACACAACTAGAGATTTTTACAATGCTAGGAATTCGCAAGAGCAGGCGAAATATTCACAAACACTGATCTCTGGCCGACGGAGACTCGAACCTACGAACCTCATGACAAGGTACGCAGTGCTTACCGACCGTACACACTGGTCCAATACCTGGCATCCAGCTTCGCTAGACGTTATTCCAAGGCAGCCAGCTTCAGGCAGGAAGGCTTACAGCTTTCATCTCATCCCTGCATGCATCGACACAACTAGATATTTTTACAATGATGAGATGAAAAGCTGTAAGCCTTCCTGCCTGAAAGCTGGCTGCCTTGGAATAACGTCTAGCGAAGCTGGATGCCAAGGTATTGGTCCAGTGTGGACGGTCGGTAAAGCACTGCGTACCTGTCATGAGGTTCGTAGGTTCGAGTCTCCGTCGGCCAGAGATCAGTGTTTGTGAATATTTCGCCTGCTCTTGCGAATTCTACATATATATATATATATATATATATATATATATATATATATATATATATATATATATATATATATAATATTGTAACCACGAACGAGTGGTATTGATCAATAACTACACCGCACTAGCCAGGGGTCGAACCCATGATGATTTGGCCCATCTCATGATGAGCGAAAACACATGACAATAATGGAGGTTACAATAATATAATATACTGCTTGTTGAGCTAGTACACCAAACAGGGAATAGAATGAAATTAGCTTAGAGGCGTCCACACCACTGTATGTCCTTGGGTAGCGAGTATAACATTTAGTCCTACTGGATGCGCTACTCTTAAGGATTGTGTGGTTCAGTGGACTAGAGCGTCATGTGTTTTCGCTCATCATGAGGTGGGCCAAAGCATCATGGGTTCGACCCTGGGTAGTGCAGTGTAGTTACATACATATATATATATATATATATATATATATATATATATATATATATATATATATATATATATATATATATATTAATATAAAGAATACATTGACAGAAAACACAAACATGAATATAAATACATTGGTACAATATATCAAAGATTATGAATCTCCTCCAGCTCCTCCGAAGCTGGACGCGAGCCCAGTATGCAGCACGCATTTCCCCTCTGGATGGCCACACTGAGGCGCTGGAACATGAAAGTGGCTGCCCTTGGGTCCCTGGTGGTCTCGATGAGTCTGGAACCCAATTCTTTAAGGAAACGTGTTGCATTTTTTCCCCATGATCGCAAGGTCTCCGATCATCCTACTGAGACAAATTGATACTGTTGGCTTATGTCCCTGTACTTGCCAATCTTGTACTCCTCTCTGTGGTCAGCAGCTCCTCCCTGTCGCCCGTCTCTGTGATGGATGTAGGTGTCAGCCAGTGTCGACACACAGGTATAGTCCTATGCTAAGAGCTTGCCATTCTTCCAAGGATAGATGGTGATTCCGTCGGGGCGGTTTGCTGGGTTGTTGGTATTGTTGGCTGCTAGTGATCGGAGCTCTCTCTCGGTTGGGCATCCAGCTGTAGCAATGGTTATCTTTATGATGTCGTTGACTTCATTGTGTCTTGCATGCCAGATCTTGGTTTTGGAACAGTTTAGACCATATTATATATATATATATATATATATATATATATATATATATATATATATATATATATATATATATATATATATATATTTTATATATGAACACTGATCTCTGGCCGAAGGAGACTCGAACCTACGAACCTTGCAACAAGGTACGCAGTGCTTTATCGACCATACCACACTGGACCAATACCTTGGTGCCCAGCTCACGCTAGACGTTTTGATCCAAGGCAGCCAGCTTTCACCCCCTCACTCCAACCTTTCTTAGGCCGATCCCTACCCCGCCTTCCCTCCACTACAGATTTATACATTCTCGAAGTTATTCTATTTTGTTCCTTCCTCTCTACATGTCCAAACCACCTCAACACCACCACCTCAGCCCTCTGGATAATAGTTTTGGTAGTCCTGCACCTCTTAATTTCCAAACTACGAATTCTCTGCATTATATTCACACCACACATTGCTCTCAGGCAGGACATCTCTACTGCCTCCAGCCTTCTCCTTGTTGCAACATTTACTACCCATGCTTCACACCCATATAAGAGTGTTGGTATAACTATACTCTCAAACATTCCCCTCTGCTTCCACGAACCTAGTTCGTTGTTACCACAGACACCTAAGTCCACCACTCACCCTTTTTCCTTCATCAATTCTATGATTCACCTCATTTCATAGACCCATCTGCTGACATGTCCACTCCTAAATATCTGAATACAATCACCTCCTCCATACTCTCTCCCTCCAATCTGATATTCAATCTTTCGTCCTAATTTTTTTTATCCTCATCACCTTACTCTTCCCTATATTCACTTTTAATTTTCTTCTTTTACATACAATACCAAATTCATCCACCAACCTCTACAACTTCTCTTCCGAATCTCCCAAAAGCACAGCGTCATCAGCAAAAAGCAACTGTGACAACTCCCACTTTGTGTTAGATTCTTTATCTTTTAACTCCACACCTCTTGCCAACACCCGAGCATTCACTTCTCTTACAACCCCATCTATAAATATATTGAACCACCATGGTGACATCACACATCCTTGTCTAAGGTCTACTTTTACTGAGAAATAATCTCCCTCTCTCCTACATACTCTAACTTGAGCCTCAGTATCCTCAAAAAAAAAAAAAAAAAGCTTCACTGTTTTCAGCAATCTACCTCCTATTCCATACATTTTAGTCGCCTCATATGAAATGCATGGCTTATAGAGGAAAGATTCTTTTCCTCTTCCCCATGGAGAATATATAGGAAAAAAAGAACAAGAACTATTAAGAAAAAGAAGAAAAATATATAGTAACCTAACTTAACCCCTCTAAAATTTACGTTATTTTTTTTGGCTAAATTCTGCTATACACACCACAGGTTAATATAAATTTATTTATTGCTTCCTAAAATAATTGACATATATAGTTTTCATAATGCTCATATCAATTTCCGCTGATTTATTGCAAAAACAAATTTTCATTCGACTTATTCGGCACACTGAACCCTTGCCAAATAGACTAAACTGTGTGATTCGGCAGGACACAACACACACACACACACACACACACATATATATATATATATATATATATATATATATATATATATATATATATATATATATATATATATATGTGTGTGTGTGTGTGTGTGTGTGTGTGTGTGTACTCACCCATTTGTGGTTGAAGGGGTCGAGACTCAGCTCCTGGCGTGTGTGTGTGTGTGCTTGTGTGCTTATTCTGGAGACTGAACCCATTTACCACCCCCCTTACATAGTCTAGTCTCGGTATAAACATAATAATAATGATGTGTTTGACAGGGTTGTCTGCACTCTGGTGTACTCTAATAATAATGATGTGTTTGACAGGGTTGTCTGCACTCTGGTGTACTCTAATAATAATGATGTGTTTGACAGGGTTGTCTGCACTCTGGTGTACTCTAATAATAATGATGTGTTTGACAGGGTTGTCTGCACTCTGGTGTACTCTAATAATAATGATGTGTTTGACAGGGTTGTCTGCACTCTGGTGTACTATGGACTATCCTCCAGCTCTGTCAGTTTGGGTGGCAATATCTTTGTAAATTTCATCGCCACGATGCTGGTCGAGATTCCAGCGTTCTTCTTCACCCTCCTTGTTATTGACAGGTAAGATCTTCATTCACTGCTGAGGCTGCAAACAATCACATGTGACAACCACAAGATCAAGTATTTAGCAATTCTCAGAAATATAAACTATTAATACTGAAAATCTTATAAGGGTTATTGTAACTCATGAAGGTTCAGATACACTTTTAAGTTGTGTTAATATTCTTAATTTTTATTGCTTTCGTAAAAAATAGACAATAACAGTTCAAGATAACTGATCATTTTTAAATGTCAAATGATCTGTGCTTAACTTTTAGAGGTTAAACCCACATGTTATTCTGTGTGAAGTTCCCAGTTTTAGAGGTTAAACCCACATGTTATTCTATGTGAAGTTCACAGTACTAAACCCAGTTTTAGAGGTTAAACCCACATGTTGTTATTCTATGTGAAGTTCACAGTACTAAACCCAGTTTTAGAGGTTAAACCCACATGTTGTTATTCTATGTGAAGTTCACAGTACTAAACCCAGTTTTAGAGGTTAAACCCACATGTTGTTATTCTATGTGAAGTTCACAGTATTAAACCCAGTTTTAGAGGTTAAACCCACATGGTGTTAAGCTATGTGAAGTTCACAGTACTAAACCCAGTTTTAGAATAAATTAGTCCAGCCGATGCCAGGCACAGTTTTAACCTCAATATGTCTATATAAGTGTCA
The DNA here is from genome assembly GCA_009830355.1 of Cherax destructor. Taxonomy (NCBI): domain Eukaryota; kingdom Metazoa; phylum Arthropoda; class Malacostraca; order Decapoda; family Parastacidae; genus Cherax; species Cherax destructor. The sequence continues at coordinate 30,751 of WNWK01010183.1, read as the reverse complement.
GAGAACTAACTATTTTAATTATAAATTTATTAAAAAGTTCTCTGAGAGTTTAACATTTTGCTGCGAACAAGAATACAAAAAAAATATATAAATAAAAATAATAATAATAATAAACTTCGTGTTTTTCGTCTTCATTTTGTTTTATCTTCTTCTTCTTTTTATTATTATTATTGTGAAAATGTGATGAAATGTTTACATTTTGAAATTAAAGATAGTGAACTAAAGTGTGAACTAAAGTACTGGAAGTAGAGAATTTATTGTCATAATGTTATGGACCATAACTAGTGATTATTGGAGTCATGTAAGTTGTTACTAACTGACTGTTATACCACAGTGTGTGAGAGTCGTGTAAGTTGTTACGGACTGTTATTCCACAGATTTGGAAGGAAGGCCTCGCTCTCATTAGTGTATTTACTCGGTGGAGTCGCATGCTTCATATCCGGATTTATCCCTGAAGGTAAATTATATGAGTTTAAGGTATACTCCATGACCACACCCACCCATACTCACACCTATATCACATACACCCACACCTACACCAACGCCCACACAAAACACACACACATACACGCCCCGATGGCATGGTGGCTAGCGCTCTTGCTTCACGCACGGAGGGCCCGGGTTCAATTCCCGGCGGGGCCGAAACATTTCGAAGTGTTTCGTTACACACACACACACACACATACATACAACAGGCCTAGTGTCTAATCGACATGTGCCTAGGACAAAATGGTAACTAACATTGCAGTGATGTATAACCCGCCACAGAACTGCAGGAGGCCAAGAGAAGATTATGAAGAGAGCAACAGAACAATGGTGGACACACAAGCTGAGGTGGCCAGAAGAGCTCACACTCGTAGAGCAAAGTTACTAGTAATGGGTGATTTCAATCACAAGGTGATTGATTGGGAAAACCTGGAGCCACATGGGGGTCCCGAAACATGCAGAGCCAAGATGATGGAAGTGATACTGGAAAACCTCATGCATCAACATGTTAGGGACACTACCAGAGAGAGTGGGGAGGATGAACCAGCAAGACTGGACCTCGTGTTCACCCTGAGTAGCTCGCGTAGGGAGGCAAAAACTAAGTGCACTAGAGAATGGAAAAAGTACAGAAGACAAAGGACCCAGGAGAATAAAGAGATCAGTTGAAGAGCCAGAAACGAGAATGCACAGATAAAAAGGGAGGCCCAGTGACAGTACGAAAACAACATAGCATCGAAAGTCAAGTCTGACCCGAAGCTGTTGTATTGCCACATCAGGAGGAATACAGCAGTCAAGGAACAGGTAATCAGGCCGAGGAAAGAAGGTGATGAATTCCAGATTTTTGGGCCCTCAAGTTAATATCACCGAAGCACTACTGTTATGTGGCTGGTGTCAGGTTAAGATCACTGTAGCACTGGTATTATGTGGCTGGTGTCAGGTTAGATCCCTGTAGCACTGGTGTTATGTAACTAGTGTCAGGTTAGATCCCTGTAGCACTAGTGTTATGTAACTGGTGTCAGGATAAGATCACGGTAGCACTAGTGTTATGTGGCTGGTGTCAGGATAAGATCACTGTAGCACTATTGGTATGTAACTGGTGTCAGGATAAGATCCCTGTAGCACTAGTGTTATGTAACTGGTGTCAGGATAAGATCCCTGTAGCACTAGTGTTATATAACTGGTGTTAGGATAAGATCACGGTAGCACTAGTGTTATGTAACTGGTGTCAGGATAAGATCCCTGTAGCACTAGTGTTATGTAACTGGTGTCAGGATAAGATCACGGTAGCACTAGTGTTATGTGGCTGGTGTCAGGATAAGATCACTGTAGCACTATTGGTATGTAACTGGTGTCAGGATAAGATCACTGTAGCACTATTGGTATGTAACTGGTGTCAGGATAAGATCACTGTAGCACTAGTGTTATGTGGCTGGTGTCAGGATAAGATCACGGTAGCACTAGTGTTATGTAACATAACACTAATTTATGTAATCCTAAACTAGTATTCATATTAAAACCAATATTATTTGTTTATGAATCATGATTCGGTTATATTTCTCTCGGCCATGAACCTGCCATGAACCTGCCATGAACCTGCCATGAACCTGCCATGAACCTGCCATGAACCTGCCATGAACCTGCTTGATATAAATTTCCTGGTCTTTTGAAAATCAATTGAGTGGTTAAAACCGCTCTCTAAATAAAAAGAGCATTGAACTCTTGTCCAGTTGTAATGCTGTATTTATGTTGTAGTCTTAGTTTAAGGCTTTTCACAGTTTGACCATAATAAACTTTATTTCATTTTACATTGAATCTTATAGACAGATATAATTTTTTTTTATTTTATTTAAAAAATTACAATTGCTTAATTCACAAATTCATCATATCACATAATTATTATACCATAATTATACAATTTACAAGTAAAGCACATTATATATTTAATTACCCTAAAAAATGTAGTATCTCACCTTAATACATAAGGCGAAACTTATATCCGGGTTGCTTATCAATGAACTAAATGTACATAAAAATCAGGCCAAATTCCAAACCTTAGCGACATACAATAATTTATGTTGTAAAAAAAGGATAACTAACAGCCTTCCAAAATTTCAAAATGAATTTACCCCATCAGGCAAAAAGTTTTTATACATATACCTATGCCCCCTACTAACAACCAATAATACTGTCATCTTGAATTTGCCGTCTTAATTACAGGTCATGTAAGCACATGAACGTCCATTGAAGAACATGTAAATACATATTTAGGATGTCAGCGCTTTAAATCCATTATATTGTACAATATATGATGCTCAACACTAAACACAAAATACAAAATGAACAAGAGAAGCGTCGCATGACGCACAATAGTCAAAAAATCAAGGAAACCTCAATCCATAACACTGAAAACGTTTCAGATATATGAATGCAAATCTTTATATGCTTTGCTTCAACGCACAAACGCTACTGGCGTTCTCTTGACAGAAGAAAAAGTACATATATTAGTACTGCATATTAATAATATAATATAACTCAGATAACGTACATTACTACAATCATAATGGATGTGTCCGTGTTACGTGAGCTCCAGACTCAAGAGCTATAGCCTATCACCATTCACCAAACACACCCTTCACTCCTCAGTCTCACCCACGTGCAATCCATCTTACCACAAAAGTTACTAACTTCTACTTGGACGACATTGATCAACATTGAAAACATAAAATTCCTTACATCTGAGTACCTGTGCACAGCACCACTTCTGCTGCCACCACAGCAGCCAAAATCCAGGCAAACCCACAAATATCCCCTTAATTATTAGTCCTATAGTCAGTCACAACATTCTATCAAGTTCATACATTCCCGACTCACTCATCTAATCCTATCCTAATGTCCAATGAAGTCAACCCCTCAATAAAGCAATGCGTCATCGGTCAACCCCATCCCCACTCCCCCTATTCTTACCTCCACTGTTTAACCCCCCCCCTCACCCAATCACTTACACACATACAATACCTCACACTTTAACATCCCCTCCTTCGAGAATCCTCCAACTGACATCAAACATGATGAACCCTCCCCAGGTGTTAAGCCATTTCCTGCATCCCACTTACCCACCCAATAATACCTGCAAATTCACCTCTCTATACTCACTAGAGAACATATCTTCTCCCATACACCCACCTATTCCTATTTCTTGTCCTAATCATAGTTGCAGCTATTGCCCTAATGCGTTCCCGTGCCCCCACCTCCCTTACCCGACATGACTCACACACAAAATCAACCATTACATACATTAAAGCCCTTCTCACACTCTGCCCAACTCCACCCAAATCCAAACTTATAGCCCATAAGACCCCTATCCCTTCCCCCCATCCTTCGCAAAACACCACCCATCCATTCCCTCACTGGCACCAAACTGTCACAAAAATATATCGTATGCATTCCAGTCTCCTGATTACCAAACCTTTCACATCTTCCATCCCTTATGATGCCCATATTGAATAAAACCGCCTTCGATGCAACCACCCCATGCAAAAACCGATACATTAATTCCCCTCCCTCAGTCCCATCCTTTATAATTTCTCTGATGCGTTCATTTCCTTGTATCATGCTCCTCCCCAGTATCCCACACTGCCCCTCCTCTATGACCCCACCCAATACTTTTTTCAATCTATTTGCCAATAACTTAGTGTTACGATCCTGGCCTGAGACCACTAATTAGTTTAGCGGTTATCATAACAACAGTACATTGTATATTTGACATATTCCAGTAGAATATGTCTATTGTTATTATGAATATAAGTGTTATATTAGTAAATTTTATGTCTCCTGTATGTCTAGGTAGGGTTTTATGTGATGTATAGTTAACTACCCATCCACTCGTTAACAGATCAGGAATTCCCGCCTTACCACGTCATCGTACCCAATGATGTGGTCACCGGCTTCACCTCAGTCATCAGCGGGTCTTTCATAGAGGACAGTTCTCTTTAAGAATATGTCGCTTAAACTAGCTTCTTAGGATCATGAATCTGAATATGATTCTTTAAGTGGTCTTTACGATGAAAGCTCCGATGATGACTGACTGAGGTGAAGCCGGTGACCACATAATTGGGTACGATGATGTGGTAAGGCGGGAATTCCTGACCTGTTAACGAGCGGATGGGTAGTTAACTATACACATAAAACCCTACCTAGACATACAGGGGACATACAATTTACCAATATAACGCTTATATTCATAATAACAATAAAGAGACATATTCTACTGAAATATGCTCAAATATACAATGTCGGGTAAGGGTGAATCTCGTAACACTTAGCAAAAATTTTGTAATTGGCATTCATTAATGCCAATGGCCTAAAGTTATCCATGGTTTCCTTCTTTCCCCATTTCTGAACCAAAACCACCACCCCAGTACCATGAGCTATCCCTATACGACCCTCCCATTTCTTTATATTGAACAATAACACTAAGCATTCCTTTATAGCCTCCCAATGTACCTTATAAAATTCATTAATTATACCATCTAACCCTGGTGCCTTTCCCTGACTTAAACCATTCACAGCCTCCCATACTTCCTCTTCACTAACAGGTCCTTTCATGCTTGCTCTATCCCCCTCCCACACCCTCTCCACAATCCCTTCAAGTACGATGTCCCTCTCATGCTCACTCACCTGTCCACAACCCCAAAACTTCGTAAACCATTTATCCGCATATACGCTTATCGCCCTGGTATTACATAATCATTGCCCCCTCACATATCCACCCATATCCTCCCCTACTTCCACACATGAAATTGTCATCCCCTCCCTCTTTTTCCTGCACTTATTTAACACGTATTTTGACGGTCTATCTCCCAATAAAACATCATCTATCCCTGCCTGCACACAACAGGCATCAAAACGCTCATTCTGAATACTAAGCAGCTTATCCTTTAAAACCCGAATTTCCTTCAAAGCATCCATAACACTCACCCAATAATCCCTCCACGTACTTCTACAACCCATAAGACCAGCACACCTCCTCCCTACCCAACCTCCAATAGAACCCCTGAATTCCCTCCTATGCTACCTTTTCCCACCAACGCAGAAAAGCCTCACCATCTCCCCTCAGATTTTTTCCCCTGTCCCCAAATCTCCCTCCACCAATGAACAAATGATTCTCGTTGGCCCTCATCATGCAATAATTTACCATTTAATTTCCAATACCCCTTAAGCCATTTTACCGCCCCTTCCCATGTTGCATCCACCATAACTCCTCTATGATCCGAAAATCCCACATCTATGATATGAATCCCCACTATCCTAACCTGATCTGTTATATAAATCCTATCCAGTCTAGCAACATAATCTCGTCTAAAGGAAGTATTCTCCACCAGCTCCCCCCCCCCACTACGTCCTGTAAACCCACTCCATTCAACACGTCTCTCAATACTAACAACACACACCCAGCTCCCCGAGGCTCCGCATCCCTACCCCTAATGATACAGGTCCAATCCCCCCCCCCACAACCACCACTCCGGGTAGCCCCCACAGAGCATAAACGAGATGATCATTCACAAAATCTTCCTTGATTTTTCTGTTAAACTCTGCCGGCATGTATACACCAACAAAGCTAACCCTCATACCACCCCATTCCCCATCTACCCTTACTATCCTGCCATCCCCACTCTCCTCCCAAGCCATCAACTGAAAAGGGCTTGACACATGTATGACTATTGAAACCCCACCCTTTAATCTCCTATCCGAACCAGCAAACACATCATACACCTCCACACGAAAATCTCTACCAATCCTAAAGTTGTGTTCTTGCAAAAAAAAAACACTTCTATACCAAAGCATCATAAGGTCACCCCTACCCACTTCCTCTTAATTTCAGCCCTCATTCCATTAACATTGATAGTTAAACACCTGAAAATACTATTGTGGGTTTGCTTCTTGTTCTTGGTTGTTGCGTCACCATATTATTATTATTATAATCAAAAAGAAGCGGTAAACCACAGGGGTCATACAGCGCAGCAGGGTAGGGCAGGATGCAGGGAGAATGGGTTGAAAGAGGGAGAGAGATGATTAGTAGGGTATGGAGTGCAGCAGGACAGTGGATAGTGCAGGGATAGAGGGTAGCAAGAGATCGAGGTAGAAGGGACTGAGGGAAGTGCTAGAGGTATAATCTTCAGAGTTTGTGTAGCAAGTCAGTTTCTGTCAAAAAGTCAACGAGAGAGTCAGGATTAAAGGAGGGTCCATCAGCAAGAAGGGAAGGTAAAGAAAGGGCCACAGAGCGAAGATGCCGTTGGAGGTAAATCCTGCGTGCTCGTTGATATAGTGGGCAGTCCAACAGAATATGTCGAACAGACACTGGAACCTGACAATGCTCACAGAGAGGGGCAGGGAGCCTCTCCGTGAGATACCCGTGAATAAGATGAGTGTGGCCGATGCGAAGCTGGGAAGTGTAGTCTCCCAACCTCGACATTGGTGACAAGAAGAAGGCCAGAAACCTATACTCGGTTTAATAGAATGAAGTTTGTTATTTAGCCGGTCAGACCAGCGTTGTTGCCAACGGGTGCGAAGGTGGGTAGCAATGACAGCAAAATATTCCGTAAAAAGAACACCTGGAAGGTCATGTACTGCTGACCGCGCAGCAGTGTCTGCCTGTTCATTGCCCTGTACGTCAACATGACCAGGGACCCAACAAAAAACAATATCTTTGTGCTTGCTAGAGATACGGCATAACCAAAGTTGGATACGAAGAACTAGGGGGAGAGGTGTATCAATTTTACGGATAGCCTGTAAAGCACTAAGGGAGTCTGAAACGACCACAAATGGTGACACAGGCATAGATGCAATATGGATAAGTGCCACAAGAATGGCATACAATTCAGCTGAAAATATGCTAGCCGAGGGTAATAGATGCCCTCGCACGACGCTATCCGGGAATACTGCTGCGAATCCGACGCCATCAGATGACTTTGAACCATTGGTGTACACTGCGATGGCATGGGAATGAGAACGGAAGTGGTCTAGAAAAAAAGAGCGAGAAGCCGCCATAGGTAGTTGGGCTTTTGCGCAAGGTAGAGGAATAGAACAGACACGAACAGGAGGAACTTCCCAAGGGGTAGGGGAAAGGGAGATGTCACATGAACATATAAAGGTGGTAGCTGAAGGGAAGACAAGAGTGAATGTAGACGAAGGGAAAAGGGACGAAGTAAACAGGGGCGACGAACAAATAACGAGCGTCTACTAACATCTGTGACAATCCTATACTTGGAAGGATTGCAGAGGTCATGAGAGCGAACATAATAGCGAATGCAATGTGCGTCACGACGATCGGACAAGGATGGAATGTCCGCTTCTTAATAGAGGCTCTCAACCAGGGAAGAACGAAATGCACCAAGGCATAAATGCAATCCCTGGTGATGGATGGGATTAAGGTTGGAAAGAGTAGCAGGGAAGGCCGCCGAATATATCTGGTCACCATAATCGAGTTTCGATAAAATTAAGGCTGAATGCAGGCGAAGGAGAGTTCTACGATCAGCCCCATGAAACATGTGCGAGGGTTTTTAGGAAATTCAGCTGGCTATGACAAGTTGCCTTCAGATAGGTAATGTGAGGTTTCCAGGACAATCGACGGTCAAACAGGAGGCCGAGAAACCTGAATTTATCACGTTCTGGGATACGTGAGCCGTATAGGTACAATGGATGATCAGAGACCACTTAACGTCTAGTGAAGGTGAGCAACAATCGGGGAGACTATAGACTGTACTAAAGTAGAGGGCGAGGAGATGGAAGAAGAAACTGTCAAAGGGGCTTGGGAGGGGTAGGGGTGTAAGCGACCTGAGGAGGGAGTCAAGGAATCAACTTGGGAGGGGACAGGGGATGAAGGTATTGAACAAGGAGGGGGGTGAACCTCCACACACGTTACAGAACTGGTCGGAGGTGAAGAACCCTGCAATGGGGATTTTTTGCCGGACTTATGAGAAGAAGAGGGGCGGTGAGGATTAGGTGTTGGACGAGGGCGTGTAGACACAGATCTGTGCGAGGGAGTAGAGGAAGGGGTGAGGACAGTATGGGATGCCGAGGTAGGGCCTTGGAGCCAAGAACAGCAAAAGAATTCAAGACGGGTGACTATGGAAGGGGCGACCACAGAGGAAGACGCCACGGGAGTTTGGACCCCAGAAGTGGGGGGACGTTTAGCAATGCGAGCATAGAAAATACAGGGAAATCTCCCTTGAAGGCATAGATGAGAGACGGCCATAGCATATAAGAAGCCTTCCGCCTCTTTGAGACAATGGATTTCCCGCTCATTTAGGTAAACCTGACAATGGTGAGAGTACGATGGATGTGTCTCACGACAGTTAAGGCAAGAGAGAGGTAGATTACAAGAAGGACTGGCATGGTCGTCGGCACCACAGACTGGGCATTCGACCATGGACCTGCAATATTTTGCTGGATGACCAAAACACCAGCAGTTTCTACACTGTTGTGGTGTAGGGGTCACCTTTCGAACTTGTAAATGGTGACCTGCAATGTAGACCGAGGGCGGAAGGTCACGACAGTTGAATGTTAAGCAAGCAATATTGTAAGGATATCATCTTCGCCTACGGGCAGGGAGGATAAAAGTGTCAACTTTGAGGATAGGGAGGTCTTGGAGCTCAAGCTGCTCCAGAATGTCATCACCACATGTCTGGAAATTCTGTTGGACAATGGTGTGGGGTAAAATGTCAGTACCACTACAAGAATTGAGAGAATGATGTTTTTCAATAGTGATAGGGATAGTATCTATGGTCGTAAGGAGAGGAAGATCGTGAGCTTGGCCAGCATTCTGGACCGTGATGATGCGAGTGCCGCTCTTGAGAGCATGAAAGGAGATATCTTTACCTACATGGCGGGTGAGAGCCTTACCAATACTATGATCAGAAAGATAGGCAGTAGAAGAAGTCGGTCTTAGTGTAAAAAACTTTGTCCATTGTGTAGTGTGAAACAAAGTGTTTAAGGGGAGTGCATGGCGAGCTGGTCATTTCCAAGATGAATGAGAATGCAGTGTCGAATCGTCATGTAAGGGTCTTGGTCATTTAGATGTGGGACCGGAGTTGGTCCGACGTGGGACGGGCGAGCAACCTGAAAATTGCTGCACCATAGAGGGAGAAGCCAAAAGCATAGTCAAAGAAGGGCGGAGGTCAGACGTATCAAAGGGGCCAGTTGGAACTCGGTTCTTGAAGCAGGTGACGAACCAGCACCAGCAAGAGGTACAGGGGTATTGGAAGTGTCCGAAGAGTGGTCCAAGAACGAGGTAAGGTCAGAACTGGGTGTGGTATCAAGAAGGGGCCCGGGGGTAGTAGGTTCACGGATTGGGTCGTCCATGGTTAGGTTCTTTCTTTTCATTTTTAATAAAAAAAAGAAAGAAGAAAAGAAAATAAAAAGAAAAAAAAAGAATAAAAAAGGGGGGAACATGGAGGAATGAAAGAGGCGTAAATCCCCCTCCGCATCCAAGAGGACCTCAGAACCACAAGTAGTGCAGATGCGGCATGGAACCCGTACCATACCCTACCCTTCATGCCAGTAAACCAGCAATCCGGGAAAGAAACCTCACATCCACTGAGCCACCTCGGCGGACAAAAGAGAGGGCAGCCGGACACCCACCACAAAGCATACCTCCTTCAGCCACCACCCCCGGAATCCGAAAGGTGGCTTCCAGAGATACACCTGTCGCCCGAAAGGCACCCAAAGCCACCCCCTGGGAGACCGGAGAGGGATCGGGACATCCCCAGGCGATCCAGATTCCACGGCAAACTACACCATTGCCAAGAACCTCAACGGAATGGGATGGACCACGGTACCCTTCCCCCTACCTAGGAACCAGAATGCCTATGGAGAAAATCTCACAGGGTAAAAATGGGAAGGGAATTAGGGAGGGATGAGGAGGAGGAGGAGGAGGAAAGGGAAAAGGGAGAATGGGGAAGATGGGAAAGAGGGGGGATTGGGGGTAATTAGGTTCGGTCTGAGGAAGAAGACCAAAAGGTCCAATTCCTCAGACTGATAGCCTCTTTACCGCGACAATGAGCCCCCCTTAAAGAGGTGCATTACCACAGGGGTTCTCAGTTCCCCTACTATAGCCCCACAATTCCCTCCCTTTACCCCTTTTACATCCTTTAAAGGCAACCCCTCCTTTCCCCTTCTGTGATGCAACCACCAAGGGTTTTTTACTAGACCACTGTGCTGATGTTAAAATGTCCTCCCTATCCAAAGAGGCTACAGACCTTTTCCATGATTCACTCGCAATATCCATACCAGTATCACTGTCATCTTCTTGACCTTTTGCGCACTCATGCACATCTGCCCTGACAATCACACTCACCTTCACGTTAACACCATTTTCACTGCTAACCACCACTGGAATGTCCTCCACCACTTTCACCTGGGGTTGATCCACCGGTACCTCCACAGGTAGCATACGACAGGTATCCATACTATTCTCCACTATGTCACTCCATGTCTTAGCACCATGAGCAGTTCCTTCCCTTGACCACTCAGCACCCGCGTCTCCCAGCAGGTCACTGTCCACCAGAGTCACTGCACGCTGTTGTACACTCCACCGCCACATGATCATATGCTGCACATGTACGACACATCCTCCTTTGCCCTGCGTACGTGACATACACTTGCGTCCTGAACTCTGGCATTACAACGTACGACAGGATAGGAAGCCTGATGGTCATTTTCAGCGAGTAAGAGGAAGCCCTCAAAAGGCCCCTCTCACCATTTGCCCACATTCGCTGCATGGACGATGTCAAAATCTTTGAAGACATCCAGTAAATCAACCGAGCCCACTTCAAAAGGGACGTTACGCACTCTAATCACAAAACATCCCTCAGTTGCACCTCCATACCGCTGTTTACTGCATAGACCTGATCTTGATAGGTATCAACCAAGCGCTCATACTCCTGGGTCGATGACAACTTGATAAACTCCCTGTTCATTCCATTTAACGCCACTCCATACAGGTCTCCGATGTCTATATGATAAATATCCTGCAGGATTCGTTGCAACATCATAGACACCGTTTCAGGTTGCAAATTCCCCTTCACCAACTCCAAACACACAGTGTTTATACGGCGTCTGCCTGATGCCCCCATGTTGTCGAAAATACAAGTGTCACTTGCCACCAGGAGGCAGAGCACCACATCCGCACAGTAAGAGGGCTGCGCATGGAATGTTAATTATTTTTGTGGGAATTATTAATCAAATATTTTTTTTAACTATCAAGATTTTTAAATGCAATTTTGATTTTAAAATTCTTAAGTAGATAAGAGATATCAAGAAAGTTTTCATGGAAATTGAGAACAAACATGTTCTTGGATGAATATTTTTGATAGTTATTTTTCGATTTGTAAAATGTATTTCAGGCAATTTTAAAAGATTTGTCAATTATGTTATTTGTATATTTTAGATAATTTGCTATTTCGTAAAACTTCAAAAATTATTTATTCATCAACTTTGGGTTGTAAATACACAGAATTTTCAAAAACACAGATGACAATACAAAATGTTTATCATGATGAGTTGAATAATAGTGCTCTCAAGAACAGTTATTTGTTCATTTTCTGTATAATTATGACATTTATTAAAGGCAATAAATTATTTTATTCAAATTCAACAGTAAACTTAATGGAAAGAGCTAGACTATTTAATTAAAAAAGGAAATTATTTATATCTATATTCTTGGGCATTAGGCATAAGATATAATCAATATATCTGTACCACTTAGCTTTACCTGGAAGAATTCTGTTAAGCAGCTTAATTTCAAAATATTCCATGTACAAGATACTAAGGACAAGTGAGAGAGGATTTCTCATACAAAACTTCTGATTAAAATCCGTCATTAATCACAAACTTTGCATCAACAGTGCAAAGTTTAATGAACCCAAAGATTGTTGGTACTGGCAATGGTAAATCGCAATTACCGAGGTCTTCAGATAGAAAGCTTAATAATTCGTCAATTTGAACTTTTGTGAACAATGAAGTGACATCAAAGCAAACCATATTATAATTATTTAAATCAGTCATAATGCTTACTTCGTCAACTAAATCAATATTATATTTGACATTAAAGTCAGAAACTTTGTCAAATTTAATATTTAATCTGGATAATTTTTAGGAAACTGAACTTATGGGGCTAATTATGGGTCTGTTTGGATTACCTTGTTTATGTGTTAAGTAAAAGGAAACAAATGCAACTAATGTGACATTTTATTGTGGCAACGTTTCGCTCTCCAGGAGCTTTGTCAAGCCGTTACAAACAATACATGGACACAGAGGGTATATATATGCTCAGAGTGAGGTGTAATAGTGGTGGTGGTAGTAGTAGAGACATAAGTTGCAGTAGTAGTAGTAATACAATAAGGTAGAACAATCAACTTGCACATGAGGATAAGGGTGAAAGCAATTTCTTAGGTAGCAAAAAGTGGGTCATAATAAGCGTATATGCTCCTGGAGAAGAGAGGAGTGTAGAGGAGAGAGAGAGAGAGATTTTGGGAGATGTTAAGCGAATGTAAAGAACTTATGAACCAAGTGAGAGAGTAATTGTGGTAGGGGACCTAAATGCTAAAGAAGGAGAAACATTTAGAGACGGTGTGGTAGGTAAGTTTGGGGTGCCAGGTTTAAATGATAATGGGAGCCCTTTAATGGACTACATATTGGTAGATGAAAGACTGTTGAGTAGACTTCAGGATGTACATGTTTATAGAGGGGCCACAGATAAATCAGATCACTGTTTAGTTGTAGCTACAGTGAGAGTAAAAGGTAGATGGGATACAAGGAAAATAGAAGCAACAAGTAAGAGAGAGGTGAAGGTTTATATACTAAAAGAGGAGGCAGGTTTGGCAAGATATAAACAACTATTGGAGGATAGACGGGCTAGTGAGAGTATAGGCAACGGGGTTGAAGATGTATGGGGTAAGTTTAAAAATGAAGTGTTAGAGTGTACAGCAGAAGTTTGTGGTTATAGGAAAGTGGGTGCGGGAGGGAAGAAGAGCGATTGGTGGAATGATGATATAAAGAGAAAAAGTTAGCATATGAGAAGTTTTTACAAAGTAGAAGTTATGCAAGGATGGAAGGGTATACGAGAGAAAAAGAGAGGTTAAGATAGTAGTGAAGCAATGTAAAAAGAGAGCAAATGAGAGAGTGGGTGAGATGTTATCAACTAATTTTGTTGAAAATACGAAAACGTTTTGGAATGAGATTAATAAGTTGAGGAAGCCTAGGGAACGAATGGATTTGAAAGTTAAAATTAGGAGAAGAGAGTTATTAAATGGAGAAGTAGAGGTATCAGGAAGATGAAGGAAATATTTTGAAGAATTGTTAAATGTTGATGAAGATAGGGAAGCTGTAATTTCGTGTATAGGGCAAGGAGGAGTAACATCTTGTAGGAGTGAGGAAGAGCCAGTTGTAAGTGTGGGGGAAGTTCGTGGGGCAGAGGGTAAAATGAAAGGGGGTAAGGCAGCTGGGATTGATGGGATAAAGGTAGAAATGTTAAAAGCAGGTGGAGATATAGTTTTGGAGTGGTTGGTGCTATTATTTAATAAATGTATGGAATAGGGTAAGGTACCTAGGGATTGGCAGAAAGCGTGCATAGTTCCTTTGTATAAAGGCAAAGGGGACAAAAGAGAGTGCAAAAATTATACCTGGTAAAGTGTATGGTAGAGTTATTATTGAAAGAATTAAGAGCAAGACGGAGAGTAGGATAGCAGATGAACAAGGAGGTTTTAGGAAAGGTAGGGGGTGTGAAGACCAAGTGTTTACAGTGAAACATATAGCTGAATAGTATTTAGATAAGGGTAAAGAGGTTTTTGTGGCATTTATGGATTTGGAAAAGGCGTATGACAGGGTGGATAGGAGGGTAATGTGGCAGATGTTGCAGGTGTATGGAATAGGAGGTAGGTTACTGAAAGCAGTGAAGAGTTAACTATACTCTCATACATTCCCCTCTTTCCTCCACGGACAAAGTTCTTTGTCTCCACAGACTCCTAAGTGCACCACTCTCCCTTTTACCCTAATCAATTCAATGATTTACCTCATCCTTCACAGACCCATCTGCTGACACGAGGATAGTGACGCTCAGGTTAGAGTATGTAGGAGAGAGAGAGATTATTTCCCAGTACAAGTAGGCCTTAGACAAGGATGTGTGATGTCTCCATGGCTGTTCAATATATTTATAGATGGGGTTGTAAGAGAAGTGAATGCACGGGTGTTGGCAAGAGGTGTAGGGTTAAAAGATAAAAAATCTAACAAAAAGTGGGAGTTGTCACAGCAGAGGATGGTGGATGAGTTTTGTAGGGTATGTAAAAGAAGGAAATTGAAAGTGAATATAGGAAAGAGTAAGGTGATGAGGATAACAAAAAGATTAGGTGACGAAAAATTGGATATCAGATTGGAGGGAGAGAGTATGGAGGAGGTGAATGTATTCAGATATTTAGGAGTGGACGTGTCAGCAGATGGGTCTGTGAAGGATGAGGTGAATCATAGAATTGATTAGGGTAAAAGGGTGAGTGGTGCACTTAGGAGTCTGTGGAGACAAAGAACTTTGTCCGTGGAGGAAAGAGGGGAATGTATGAGAGTATAGTTATACCAACACTATTATATGGGTGTGAAGCATGGGTGATGAATGTTGCAACGAGGAGAAGGCTGGAGGCAATGGAGATGTCATGTCTGAGATCAATGTGTGGAGTGAATATAATGCAGCGAATTCGTAGTGTGGAAATTAGGAAGAGGTGCTGGATTACCAAGACTATTATCCAGAGGGCTGAGGAGGGGTTGTTGAGGTGGTTTGGACATGTAGAGAGGGTGGAACAAAGTAGAATGACTTCGAGAGTGTATAAACCTGTAGTGGAGGGAAGGCGGGGTAGGGGTCGGCCTAGAAAAGGTTGGAGGGAGGGGATAAAGGAGGTTTTGTGTGTGAGGGGCTTGGACTTCCAGAAAGCATGCATGAGCGTATTTGATAGGAGTGAATGGAGACAAATGGTTTTTAATACTTGACGTGCTGTTGGAGTTTAAGCAAGGTAACATTTATGAAGGAATTCAGGGAAACCGGCAGGCCGGACTGGAGTCCTGGAGATGGGAAGTACAGTGTCTGCACTCTGAAGGAGGGGTCTTAAATGTTGCTGTTTTATAACTGTAGTGTAAGCACGCCTCTGGCAAGACAGTGATGGAGTGAATGATTAAAGTTTTTCTTTTTCGGGCCACCCTGCCTTGGTGGGAGACGGCCGATGTGTTAATAATAATAATATATATGCTATACTAATTTAAGCTCAATTTATATAAAAAAATACAATAACTATACTATATCATATTAACATTGTCTGGAAAACAAGTTTTACTAAACCTACAATTAGCTGACCTTTATTCTACCTCTATATTTGTGAAATTCTTTAAATTTTCTATTTCTTATAACAGGTAATTACTGGCTGGTTGTTGCTCTGAGCTTGCTGGGTAAGTTTGGAATCTCAGCAGCATTTTGCATCGTCTACATCTACTCTGCCGAGATCTTCCCAACTGAGTACCGCAGTGTTGGGGTTGGTGCTTGTTCCATGTGTGCTCGTCTAGGTGGCATTCTCGCACCAGTCATTGCTTCTCTAGTAAGTGATTGCAATAAAATGTATTAAAAATGCAAATTTTAAAGACTCATTGGTTAAAGTATACTGTTGCACTATAGTGCCTATTAATTTTATTAATTTTCATTGGCAAGACCGAAAAATTGACGTAGTAGAGTGGTAAAAAAACTTGAAATTGTTGGCATCTGTGCCATAACTGGTGAGGCTTCCTGAACACAAGGCTTGTGCTGTTGTTGGGTGGCAATATATATTTGTATTCAATAAACAATAAATGTTTCTTTTCATTGGCTTCAAAATATTATTAATGTTGCATTCTATAAGGTGGATTATACCCCATAAGTATGGACTGAGCAGATACAAATTTGAAATTTTACTGAAATAGTTAAACGAGAGTAGTGTACTTTAACTCTCTATTACTAGACCTGTTATGACTAACTTTTGACGACCCCCACTATGACTAGCTTTTGACGACCCCTCTTCATATCACTATGACTAGCTTTTGACGACCCCTCTTCATATCACTATGACTAGCTTTTGACGACCCCTTCATCTCACTATGACTAGCTTTTGACGACCCTTCCTTATCACTATGATTAGTTTTTGACGTCCCCCCTTCATATCACTATGACTAACTTTTGACGACCCCCTTCATCTCACGATGACTAACTTTTGACGACCCCCCTTCATATCACTATGACTAGCTTTTGACGACCCTTTCTTATCTCAATATGACTAGTTTTGACGACCCCCTTTCATCTCACTATGACTAGCTTTAGACGACCTTCCCTCATCTCACGATGACTAGCGTTTTGACGACACCCACCTCATCTCACTATGAGTAGCTTTTGACGACCCCCCCTCATCACACTATGACTAGTTTTTGACGACCCCTTCCTCATCTCACTATGACTAGCTTTTGTTCCCCCAAATTTCTCTATAACTAGATAACAGATCTAATAAATAAAAACTTTTTTCATCTGAAAATCTGGGTGATTCCCATTAGGGTCCATCACGCCATGGTGAGGTCCATCATCTCGCTTTATTTCTTCAGAACAAGACTGCATCAGCAGGAACAAGATTTTCTATGAGTTCAATTATTTTCCTCATTTTTCCTCGATTTATATTTGTGAAGAGAGCTCCAGTTTCTGGTATCAAGATTTCCCCCATAAAACGTTTTTTTCAGTTCATTGGAACAAGTTTTCCCTCACAGAATGTTAATGAAATATAATTAATGATTTCCCTGGTCAACAACCAAAATGCTTCCGAGACCAGAGTAGCAATTTCCAACTAATTTTAGGTCACTGATAATGAAGATCATGGTTAAAATTGTTTGTTAGCTCTACTTTTCAATATACACCTACGTGTCACAACAGGTTGCAACAGGCTTGTGGCAGTGTGTGTCTTACCACACTCACAGTCCCATTGACATTCATTATTGTTCCAGCAGTCATACAAGGTGGTTGTCCAAGTTTATATTTTGAGGTGAAAGGTAAGTGATTTTCTTAGCCAAACACTTTTTAAACGTATAATAAATATTGATATGCATGTCAGGCATATTATATTAATTTTAATTTCCTACTGAATGATATAAATACTGCTGCTTAGCTGTCATGATCTGTATTATAATGATAAATTAATGAATAAATTTTCTGTTTATCTTTTAATTGTTTTCCTCTTCAGATGCCTCGTACTTGTGTGAATAGGGTAGACAACTTCTGCTACATTTGTGGTGAGGTGACCTTTGCTTCACAGAAGCGCTGTATAACTGCTATGGTTAGAAAGGCAGATCTAACCATAGCAGCTTCCTAAAGATGGTTTCTTTGAATCAGACCTTCATGGGGAGGAGAAAGCTGCTTGGGAAGCATTCAAGTTAGTGGCGAAGGGATTTCTCGGAAACAGAAGGGAAGACAACTATGAAGAATTGGTGGAAAACCTCATCAAGGCTTACAAGAACATGGGATGTAAAATGTCACTTAAAATCCACTTTTTGGACTCACATTTATACTTTTTGTTCCAGCGAACTGTGGGGCAGTTAGTGACGAACATGGTAAAAGGTTTCACCAAGATATTTCAACCATAGAAAAATGGTACCAGGGCAAATGGAGCACAAGAATGCTTGCAGACTATTGCTGGACATTTTCAAGAGATGATTCTTTAGCCCACTATAAGTGTCAAGCAAAAAGGCAGAGAGAAGGTGCGGATTTGTTTAAAACATACTGACACATATTGTATGTTATAATAAAAGAATCAAATATTATATGTCTCGTCTCTTTAAACCTATAGCCAATAAGTATTTTTCAAGGTGATATTTGGATTCAGAACATGAAAATACATAAGAATTAACTAATCTCATTTAAGAAGCATTGACCAGTGTTTTTCAGAGATATAAATGAAATTGGATGTAGTGATGTCCTTAAAGTTTTCATTGACTTGTATATATGTTTACCAACTTTAGTCAAGGATGAGTCTGTGGTACAACTCTTGGGTCCCAAAGCAGATGTTTCTGACACATCTCTCGGTCCACCAAGGTAATAAGCTACAGCTCTTGGTCTCATAGTTAAACAAAGGTAGGCTCCTGACCACTCATGAGGTATAAGGTAGCTCTTGGGTCCCATAGTAGAAGTTTCTGACTACTTACATGGATCTTAAGACACATCTCCAGGTCCCCCGAGGACAAACATGGTAATAAGCTACATCTCTTATTCTCATATGTGACAAAATACAAACATAGTGGTTGACATGATTATTTTCCTGTCCAACATTTAGAACTTTGTATTTGTCAATATTAAACTGACAGATGCACTTTAATATAGACAAATGGAAAGTTCTAAATGTTGGACAGAAAAATAATCATGCCACATATAAACTAAATAATTTAGATCTTAATACTTGTGATTGCGAAAAGGATTTAGGAGTTCTGGTTAGCAGTAATCTGAAAAAAAAGACAACAGTGCATAAGTGTTCACAATAAAGCTAACAGAATCCTTGGCTTCATATCAAGAAGTATAAATAATAGAAGTCCTCAGGTTGTTCTTCAACTCTATATATCCTTGGTTAGGCCTCATTTAGATTATGCTGCACAGTTTTGGTCACCGTATTACAGAATGGATATAAATGCTCTGGAAAACGTACAGAGGAGGATGACAAAGTTGATCCCATGTATTAGAAATCTTCCCTATAAGGATAGACTGAGGGCCTTGAATCTGCACTCTCTAGAAAGGCGTAGAATTTTTTTTTTTTTTATATTTTATTTAAAACAGTACATACAATACATGTCATGACAAAATCGCATATTGAAACATATACATAAGCTCCTCATCCTACCAGAAAACGAAACACAAATATAATCAATCTCCTTCATATTAACCTATTTACTAGGTTGTCTTATCTTTACTGGAAAATATCAGAATACAACTACAAACTGCAGCAAAACTATACACAAAACAAAACCTGCCTTTACCTAACCACACCTCAATACCCATCTCCCTGCTCACACATGTTACAAAAATTAAACACCACAACTGCCTTAATAAAAATTAAAAATCATATTACATTCCATAAACACACATGAACAATACTGTCTCTGCAAAAGTCTTACCCAAACAGTCCGAAGACCTGGTATCACTGTAATACACTTGTAAACCCACTTCCATTCCCTTTTTTTTTTTTTTTCCTTTTTTAATGAAATACTCTTCCGAGTCAGACGTAAGTCATAACTCAAGTCACAAACAACATCTTATTAAACTTGTAATTGTGTATTATCCTAACTCCCCCCCTTTTTTTTTTTTTATTTAAACATATCTCAATACAGCTGTAAAACCTCATCCATATTATATACAAAACAAATTTTTCCTTTGACCTAACAACACCTCGAACAAAATCCCAACACCCTACACACACATTACTAATATTAATCAAACTTAACTGTCATTACAATGTAAGACACCACTATATTACATTCAACGATCACTTAAGATCAAAAACCTAACTCTTCAAACGTCTGGAGCCTTACCTAACCTACTGCTGTATACCACAACAGTGCTCCTAGAACCTGGTGCATATCAAATAAAACCTCCCCATACTCATACATTTCAAGGTTTACCACCACCATGTCATGCTTGAACCTTATGACATTCCCTGTGTTTGACACAGACAAAACACAAAAATTACCCCGGTGGTAGCTGAAAAAGTTAACACAAAGGAAAATAATATTTTCTCCACCCACACACACGCACCCAACATACATCCAAACACCTGCCATACGTGACACAATGTCCATACACCAACACACGGATCTCACTCACACAGGCGGCATCTCTAATAGTGATCTTCCAATATATATATATATTGTTTTTTCCTTTAATTTAGTCAACAAAGGTTTGCTTTGACTCACAAACCCCTAAGAGATTATGATGACGCCGACAGTTAGAAAACAGGCAAGCTTCCCCTTATGCTCCCAACACCCCCCCTTCCCCCAACAACCCTTTTTCGCCAACCTCACTAACTACTGATTAACAAAAACAATTTTTTTTTTTTTTTTTTATTAATTATCATTGAAAGCAGAGCACCTGAAACCTAAAGCATCAACAACAAACCATCCTCATTTCCCCTTACACCCCTGCTACCCTAATAAAACCATACCTCACACACACTCATGTTGGTCCCTCACCCCCCCTCCCCAACAATAACGCAACCGTGATGTTCCTATAACCCAAAGAAAACGCCTTACACCACCTTCCTGCATACACCTCTTGATTACGACATCTTGTCCTATAGAAACCTGCCGCCATAGCTCTAATACGGACAGCGCCCTGCTCCTCTCTCATGCACCACGAGATGTAAATGTACTCCACCACTATATATGCCACCGCCCTTCTTACATCCTCAGGACACGCCTCAACATCCAAACTTAACGCCCTAAGGGTTGACAAACCCCTGCCCCTACCCTTTTCAAAACCCCACTAAACCATTCCCTCACCCCCCCAACTCCTCACAAAAGTAAATAACGTGATACGCAGTGTCAAGCCCACCGCATTTCAGGCACAACCCCTCCCTTATTATGCCCATTCTCCACAATTGTGCCCTTGATGCCAAAATGCCTAATAAAAACCTATACCCTGTTTCCTTACCCTAGGTGGTATACGCAGCCTCTTCATCCAATACCACACCAATTTCCAATTATACATTGGATAAATCCTGATCCCTGCACTATCTCTTTCTCCCCCCCTACCCTATCCAACTTACTCACCTTCACCCTACCTGGCACCCTGACAACTGAAAGGTATCTCAAAATATCCTCACAATGCAATAAATCTCTACCCTTCCACCACCTACGTACCTCACTCATAACCCTCCCCACTCGCCTGCCCCCCTCCCCCTACTAAAAATTCCTGTTTTACATATATACTTTGAAGCCTTCTCCCCAATGGTATCAACCCCATACCCCCTACGGCCACCCCCGCAGTCACTACTTCTCGCGCCAACCAGTGCCTCCCATAGCTCCAAATGTATCTATAAACCCTTACCGTCAACCTTCTTATGTCACACTCCCGTAGAGGATAAACAGTCGCCACAAACCACAGTTTACTATAAATTAGAGCATTCACTACCACTGCTCTTTGTAACAACGTTACCTCTCCAGGACTGAAACCACTTAACCTACCTAGCGCTTTGTTCACCACTAACTCCGAATTTAAGTCCCTTGCCAACTGACTATTATGACTAAAAATGACCCCACATATTTTTAAGCTATCAACACACATCCACCCACCCCTACTTCCCAACGGCCCACCCACCCACGAACCTACCTCCAACAACCTAGATTTCGCTCTATTGATGCCCATCCCAGTAGCCCCTCGAAACACCTCTATAATCTTATTAACATTTCCTAAACCCTCACTACTCCCCACCATAATTGTAGTGTCATCAACATAACCTACTATGCCCGTTTCACAACCCCACTTTTCATCCCCATCCCATACCCCCTCAAGGCGTAGAATTAGGGAGGATATGATTGAGGTGTATAAATGAAAAACAGGAATAAATAAAGATTGTTGATGTTGTCAGGCATGTAAGATTGCAGAATGGCTTTAATAGGCTGAGTCTGATGCTATACTTGCTAATAAAATCAAGGAACAAGTGAGTGTTGAACCCATGGTAGGCGAGTCTCAAAACTCACAAGCCAGTGTGTTAACTACAGGACTCCCTGTCACTATACTTGTTCTGTGGATTAATGACGTCCTGTGTTCTTTGTCAACACCACCTTGGTGTTATACCATTATCATCCTTGCCACGCCATCACCATAGCCATAGACATGTGTAATGTGACAAAGAGCCTTGCTCACTGTAGTCTAGATGGCTGCCTCTTCCTCAGACCATGTTCTCCCAAGCTCGACATCTTAACAACTGATATCAACATTTCTGATGCCAAACATCGCCTTCGCTGCTGGTTCTAACCTCGTCACAGTAGGTGACCAAACATAATTTAAGATAATTCCTTAGCTACATAGCGTCAAATACGGTCCCTCTATAGAGAAAGTGAAGTTCAGACCCAAACATTAGGACTAGAGTCATACCAAACATAAGTTTATTCAGGTACAGCCACACATACAGTTACATAAATTATCATACTTAGCAGCATGTGTGTACATTACCATGTGTGTACATTACATAGGATAACCCAAAAAAGTCGGACAACCTGACTTATTTATATTTGGGTCTTTGTAATAAATTATTATTTAACCCTTAAAAGTTAAAACAGGTAACTCAACTATGTGAAAAGCAGTTACAATATGAGAGATATACTAGGAATAAGGTAAACTGAGTTATTTACATTAACATTAAAGAGAGAATCAAATCACAGTAATAGGTACATGTATGTTAGCTATACAAGAAGTTATTCTTCTCCCTTTCTCTAGGTGCATTCATTAGGTACCTTTTGGCTCTCTTCCTGAACTGGTTCATACTATGACTGACTTTGACATGTGCAGGCAGTCCGTTCCACTCCTTTGTTGCTGTACAATAAAATATGTTTGAATTGTGATCACCGGCTGTGGATACTACAAAGTTGTGTTCCCTTCCCCTAATATTATACTTGCTTTAGTTTCCAGCCTTGACAAACTTGGCAACAAGATATTCTGGACACTGAGCAATTTTATAAACGCGATTTAATTTCATTTGTTTTACTGTTTTCAGCATTAAGCAAATCCAGTTGTTGTAATTCATCCTGGCCTATATTTTCTCCTGGACCCAAGCCCAGGATGAATTACTAAACTGTTCCCTATCAATTCTCCTGACATGCTTGGTCAAAGGGGATTCCCCGATATTTCACTGAAGATACTGAAGTGATGTGTTCCCCGATGCACTGGACATTTAAATTATTTACCCTTTTCAGTTTATTTTTCGTGCCAAAGAGTATGGCTTCTGTTTTTCGGAGGCGTAACGATAGTTTGTTGTATACTAAACATTTTCTGCAGGACTCCTGTCGCCAGTATATAAGCGCCAGCCTTCTTGCCTGTGCTGAGAAGTGCAACAGACAAGTGTAGTAGTAGCAGCAGCAACACACAGCAAGAGGCATTTTTGAACTTCCCCAACGCTCGGGCTTAATGCCCAAAGCTGGGGTGTGACTCCAAAAGGATCCTGTATTGCTTGCTGCCTTTGCACCTCCTGACATCGTCTGCTGCTATGCAGCTGCCACACCCTTTGAGCCCAGTGTGGGCTGGGTTTGTCTCAGCCAAAAGTGCCTAGCTTCTCCCTCCGATCCCCGTGGGGACGGGGAATGAGGCTAGGCCTGGGGACAGCTGGTCCCAGAAGACCTGGAGATACTTGTACTTCCTCCCTTGGCAGACATTGGTCTGAGACAGTTAGCCAAGGCGGGCCACCTCTTGGAAAAGGCCTGGGCAAGGCTATTATACCGGTGAATCTACAACAAAACATTGACTGTGCTCCAGAATCTTCACGACTACGGTGTTCTTCACACCAACTTCAAGGCTGAGGGTCTGTCTTCCAGTTATGTCTTCTAATTAAAGCCACTGGATGGCGAAACGTCTACAATGAAGATATACCCAGATATTGCACGTGTGTCTAATTTTTCATCTTGTCGGTATTATACCCATTCATGAACATCATTTATTAGGTCTGTGCACTTTACCTGGACCCATTCTTCACATACATCACAGGTAATTGCTGTCAACCCTCCCCCCCATTGCCACAATGAACACAAGGGCACCTTATTTGCCTCGTTTGTACCTGAACATTAGTTTGTGGTCCTGGATTAGTTTGAATATCACTACATAACAGTGGCACAATAAGTGCAGTAAGCTTACCACTGTTTTATTTGTTTGTGTGTGCGGTGTTGCCATACCTTGCAGCCATAGTGATATTTTCGTTGCTGGCAGGATGGCAACTGTGGGGCTTTCCCTGTCATGGGTGCCATTACTCCAGTCGCCTTTTCCAGCCCCCATGACTGATTTTCTTCTGTGAATTTCAGAATTTCACTCCCTTTAACACTTCCACGACAAAAAAGGATGAAGAACATCACTTTTTTCAGTAACCAGAGATCACTAGAATAACAAATACCCTCAACCACTAGAATAGCGATCACCAGATCATTAGTTCACCAAACAATTTTAGAAGTTAGATTTAATCTGATCTCATAATATTCACCACCACTTGCCATTGGTGGTATCTGGCAACTTCTTACTAGCAGATTTCCTGCTATCTGTCCCCTGGCAGGTTAAAACCTCTTGCCGGACGGTATTATACTTTCATCACATATGACGAGGTTGGCATCCTGTTGTTGATTCACTTCCGCTTATGAAGAATCACCTATATGAATCTGGCCTTATGGGTGATGTAACAGCGGCGATGGTCAAGTGTCCACTTCCTCGTTTGTCATGGTGAGGAAAACGGCCTCTCTAGACCTGACTGTATGGGTGATGTCCATCCTCAGCCTACCCTTACTTGGCAGTAGGCCTATCTTCATCTCCTGCAAAATTCTCTTAAAGTAGCAATTCCCATGGCTACTTCCCATCTGTGGTTTCTCTTCACATCTGTGCACGATCAGGGTGTGTTTAGATCATGTCTGCTGCAATTAGGGCTTCTGCTCCTCCATGCTGATGACCCATACAAGGGAGAATTGACGGAGTTCGGCACCAGCGTGATGCCGCTCAGGTAGCTGGGTGTTCATTACACTTATAATAACTTGTAAACGTTTCTCCTAATTTGCTTCATATCTTCAATGTTGATGCTTACCTGCACTACAAACTTATGCTGCATTCTGCACTAATTCAGTCCACTGCATGTAGATGCATTGGACGGGGGTTATGGAACACACAGTGACCAAAATACATCTAGTAACCATTATTATAAATTAAAACTATGCAAGTCATTCAGCACATCATGATAAAATAAAAGTGCTAATGGACCTTTCATCAGAAAACTGAAATTTCCGAGAGTTGGAGAACTCTAAGGAATGATTTTTTAGTCATATCGCTTGCAGATTATTAAAAGCATTGATAAAGTCTACATTAAAAAAGAACGTTAGATCAACACTGGGTTTAACTATTCACCTTACAGGAAATATACTGCATAAATTTTAATGTTCTTACGAATGTTTTTATTATAATTCATTGACGTTTTCAGTGTCATAAATAATCTTATTGAATAATACTGTGTTTTTACGTCTTCCACAGGCTGATATATACCTGCCATTACCACTACTTATATTTGGTGTGTTGTCACTAGTCTCGGGTTGTCTTACTGTCTTCCTGCCGGAGACTGTTGGCTGTGAATTACCACAAACTCTACAGGAGAGTGAAGTTTTTGGCAGGTGGGAATGATGTTATATTTCATATTCTGGCTTTAAAGAACTAGAAATGCATGATATGATCCATATAATTTTACACTTGATATGCATATTAACCTATCACCCGCCTCAGGACAGATCACGGACAGTGATAAGGATATGTGTGAAATTTTCAATACTTACTTCCTCTCAGTTTTTACTCAGGAAGATACTAGCAGAATTCCAGAAATAATAAATTATGTAGAGCTGGAAGATAACAGACTATGCTCGATTGGGGTAACTAGTGACATGGTCCTCAGACAAATAGAGAAATTAAAACCTAACAAATCCCCAGGCCCTGATGAACTGTTTGCAAGAGTTTTAAAGGAATGTAAAGAGGAACTTAGCAAACCTTTGGCAAATCTTTTCAATATATCACTACAAACTGGCATAGTGCCAGACAAGTGGAAAAGGGCAAATGTAATACCTATTTACAAGGCAGGTGACAGGTCCTTAGCTTCGAACTATAGACCAATAAGCCTTACCTCCATAGTTGGTAAATTTATGGAATCAATAATTGCCGAGGCAATTCGTAGCCATCTTGAAAAGCATAAATTGATTAATGAATCTCAACACGGTTTTACAAAGGGGCGTTCATGTCTTACGAATTTACTAACTTTTTCACTAAGGTGTTTGAGGAAGTAGATCATGGTAATGAATATGATATTGTGTATATGGACTTCAGTAAGGCTTTCGATAAAGTTCCACATCAGAGGCTACTGAGGAAACTTAAGGCACACGGAATAGGAGGAGAAATTTTTTCCTGGGTAGAGGCATGGTTGACTGATAGGCGGCAGAGTTTGCATAAATGGAGAGAAATCAGAATGGGGGCGTGTCTCAAGCGGTGTTCCACAGGGGTCAGTTTTGGGCCCCCTGTTGTTTACAATTTACATAAACGACATAGATGAGGGAATAAATAGTAGCATAAGTAAATTTGCTGATGACACCAAAATAGGCCGTCCAATTCATTCAAACGAGGACATTAGAGCACTCCAGGATGATTTGAATAGACTGATGCAGTGGTCGGAGAAGTGGCAGATGCAGTTTAATGTAAACAAATGCAAAGTTCTAAATGTTGGGCAGGACAATAACCATGCCACATATAAGCTGAATAATATAGATCTTATTACTTGTAATTGCGAGAAGGATTTAGGAGTTCTGGTTAGTAGTAATCTGAAGCCTAGACAACAGTGCATAAGTGTTCGCAATAAAGCTAACAGAATCCTTGGCTTCATATCAAGAAGTATAAATAACAGAAGTCCTCAGGTTGTTCTTCAACTCTATATATCTTTGGTTAGGCCTCATTTAGATTATGCTGCACAGTTCTGGTCACCGTATTACAGAATGGATATAAATGCACTGGAAAACGTACAGAGGAGGATGACAAAGTTGATCCCATGTATCAGAAATCTTCCCTATGAGGATAGACTGAGGGCCCTGAATCTGCACTCTCTAGAAAGGCGTAGAATTAGGGGGATATGATTGAGGTGTACAAATGGAAAACAGGAATAAACAAAGGGGATGTAAATAGCGTGGTGAAAATATCCAACCAAGACAGGACTCGCAGCAATGGTTTCAAGTTGGAAAAGTTCAGATTCAGGAAGGATATAGGAAAGCACTGGTTTGGTAATAGAGTTGTGGATGAGTGGAACAAACTCCCGAGTACCGTCATAGATGCTAAGACGTTGTGTAGTTTTAAAATAGGTTAGATAAATACATGAGTGGGTGTGGATGGGTGTGAGCTTGTACTAGGTCAGATGCAGTGCTCCTTCCTTAAGTGAATGTAACCTGACCTGTACTAATTCCTTAAGTGGAAGTGACCTGACCAGGTGGTCGGCTGGACAATTATATGAGTGGGTGCGGTTGGGTGTGAATTGGTCCTGACTAGGTTGTGCTACTAGGTCAGATGCAGTGCTCCTTCCTTAAGTGAATGTAACCTGACCTGGCTGGGTCGGGGCATTGGCTTAAGCCGTTGGAGATTTGGACCTGCCTCGCATGGGCCAGTAGGCCTGCTGCAGTGTTCCTTCTTTCTTATGTTCTTATGTTCTTATCATAGTGCGTCATTTGTGGTAATAGCTATTATTTGAGGTAATAGCTATTATTATTATTATAATCAAATAGAAGCGCTAAACCACAGGGGTCATACAGAGGTAATAGCTAAAATTTTCTCTTTTATATTTAAAGATTTTTTTTTTCATTTATGTTAATGTAAAAATTAATAATTTTCTACCAAAAGCACATTAGAGAACTTACCTAACCTTCTTATAACAAGCGCAATTTAATTTAGCCTAATCCAACTAAATATATTTTACACAAATTACAATAATTTAATAATAAACACAATAAAATATATTTTTTTGTTAGGTTCAGAACGATTTTTGCGAAATTATTGCATACACAAATTTCCGCTTGCCTTATTCGGCAAGATACACATGTGTATCAATGTTTTTCGTCCTGCCTTCCATTGGGAGGAGACACCATGCCCAGCCCTTCTAGGGCAGGGTAGGTGCCAGAGCTTGCTATCACCTGCAGCTCAAGACTGCCATTCCCATTAGCTCCCCTGGGGCGGGGACTATGGCAGACCAGAGAGGCCTAGCTTCTCCCTACGAGCCCCGTGAAGGCGGGGAATGTAGCTAGGCCTAGGGACAGTTGGTCCCAACAATGAGGAGGTACTTATACCTCCTCCCATGGCAGACATTAGTCTGAGATACTCCTGAAAAAGGGAGCCAAGGCCGGGCCACCACTTGGTAAAGGCCCGGGCCGGGAGAGTACCGGCGAATCAACAAGAAGATGCTTTCATTGTCCTGAGGTCAGAGATTTTATTTTTTAGAATCAAATCAATGACAGTGTGTCAAGAGGAGCACCAAGGAGAGTGTGTTGGCTGGATCAATGGCTCGTGCTTCTGGTAAAACACCACTAATATTTTGAATGAGCTGTCGATTGGTAGAAACTATTTCGCATTTATTGGTGTTTAAAGATAGGCCCAGGCTCTCTCCTATGTCTTTAATTTTTCTGATGTCCTCTAGGAGAGATTCTGTAGTGCCAGCTAGAGTACCATCATCCAAGAACCAGATATTGACCTCACTGGAGAGTGCTTCTGTGACTTCCTTGATGACCAGACAGAATAGAAGAGGCGAGAGGGTCTCCCTGTTGCACATTTTCACACGAGTCAATATCATGGTTCTCAAACAATAGTTTTGAAGTCCCACTATAACACAATTCTGTGAAAGGACAGAGGGAAGAAAAGTGTCTAGGAATTGACTAAGTTGAATGCATGGGCAAAGTCCATGTGCTGCCATCACAGGTATATAAGTGGAAGATGGGTATTAATAAGGGGGATATAAATAAGGTCTTGAGGATATCTCTCCAAGAGAGAACCCGCAATAATGGATTCAAATTGGATAAGTTTAGATTTAGAAAGGATATAGGAAAATATTGGTTTGGAAATAGGTAGTTGATGAGTGGAACAGTCTGCCTAGTAGGGTCATTGAAGCTAGGACCTTGGATAGTTTCAAATTTAGGTTGGATAAATTCATGAGTGAGAGGGGTTGGATTTGAGTGGGACTCGCACTTGAGTTAATAGAATCTTCAAAGCTTATTTCTTGGGTAGAATTGAAAATTAGGTTGGGCAATTATTCTGTTAGTGGGATGGATTGTGAAGGACCTGCCTAGTATGGGCCAACAGGCCTGCTGCAGTGTTCCTCCTTTCTTATGTTCTTCTTATGTTCTTTTCCTACTGACGTGATGATGTATACACGTGCTGCATGGGCAGCTGCTTCACAGCCTTGCTCAACACTGAGCATTTGTTTTAAGTGTTGTGGCCTCAAACGGGTGAAAGGCCCTGCTTAGCCCTGTGGAAATGGCATAGCGGCTTTATATATCCTTCAGAGCTTGTTCTGTAACGACATCCTTAGGGGCTATGATATCCTCATTGGTAATAAGCTTCAGTACTCCAGTAGTATTACCCTCTTTTATTTTTTTGCTAATTTGGACTCTGATTTTTGAGGCAACAGGTGTTGTGTTGTTGGCATTTATCCAGCGGGTGTTTGTTGCCCTATAGGGGAGACGGACGAGGTTGACATCTCTAGGGAATACATCTATTGCCCTAATAACAGATGTTGATAGGGACTTGTACGTCCTTGGTGGGACAGCCAGAGGCATCTCCAAATAGCAGTAGGTTGTGCCAGGATCTATTGTTTGCAGGGGCATCATTGACTTTCTTCAAGAGGTCAGCGAATTTTGGTAGCAGCTTGAGGGAGAGCTGCTTTGTGTCAGCAGCTTGAGGGAGAGCTGCTTTGTGTCAGCAGCTTGAGGGAGAGCTGCTTTGTGTCAGCGTCCTGGTGGATGTTAATTTTATTGCAGATTTTAGGAAGGGGAGGGCTAATTTTTTTTTTTTCTAATTATCCAATGTCAATGAATTTTTTACTGTAATTTAAACAGCATTTGATACGTGGACACCGTGCTTGTAGTAACTTTTGCCTCGGAAGATAGAAAGGTCTAGATAAGAACCAAACAATGAGCTGTGAACCAATATCTAACATTTTTAATTTATCTCTTCAAACAGGTGTAGTGTCTGATATGTGGAAGATGGCTAATGTAATTCCTATTTTTAAAGCAGGGGACAAGTCTCTACCGTCAAACTACCGCCCAATAAGCCTGACCTCAATTGTAGGCAAATTACTAGAGTCAATTATAGCTGATATTATTAGAAGCCATCTAGATAACCATAATTTGATTAATGATATCCAGCATGGATTCACGAGGGGCCGTTCCTGCCTATCTAATTTATTAACCTTCTTCAGTAAAGCTTTTGAGG
>WNWK01010182.1:0-71759 GCA_009830355.1 Cherax destructor | reverse complement strand
AACGGATTAATTGGATTTACATTATTTCTTATGGGAAATATTGCTTCAGTTTTCGTTGATTTCGGTTTCATCAGACTTTTGAAAAGAATTAAAGGCAAAGCCGAGGTTCCACTGTACCCTAAAAATGTTACAAATGGTGTAAAGATGACATTAAAAGAATATTAGAGATGGCTGACACAAACCCACTATCATTATAGTATGCTTCTTGCTTAGTGACGAATTTGTTTACTGACGTAGTCTTAGGAACAGAACTCCATCGTTAAGTGAGGAGAGGCTGTATTCTATACTGCTATGCTGTATAAAACAACTGAATTAAAACTTACCTTTGACCAATCATTGTACTTCCAGGAGACCGGACAAGTATGAGTACAGGACTCCTCCTGTGTCGCTGGTTTATGATGCAGGGAACACAGGTTGTCCTTCACCTGCACATCCGTGTCTGTCCGTACACAGTGCGCAGTTCGCTTACGTTTACCTGCATCAAAAATGCATTAGCATATAATAAAGTTTTATGTGAGAATTAGGCAAAATCTTCTGAATATTTAAAGTAGGTTAATCTGATTAGTGAACAGGATACTGCACTTCGTAATAAGTCTCACTGAATTCAATGGCTTATCATATGTTACAGCTACATATATGGGCATACCTCACTAATACAGCAGGATAGGTTTCAGACCACTGCTGTAAAGCGAATATCACCTTAAAAGCGAGTCAAAACCTTTTTTCACTTGCCAGTGCATATAAGAGCCTAAAAACATGTTTAAACTATCATTTATTAAGTGCACAATTGCACTAGGCTTAAAAAAAATGCAAAAAGTAAAAATAATAATTTTTTTTTTTTTAATTACTAAAAAGCATTTTAAGAGCAAGGCAAATGCCAAAAATAATAAACATGAATAGTATAATTGAAAAGTGCTGTATTAGTGAAGCATTCTAAAGGGAGCGCTGTATTAACGACACATGCCTGTACATGCCCACATCAACTATGTTCTCTCAGAACTATTGTAAATGTTTATAATTCTGTCTGTAAAACCAACTGTAAACTGTCCTGAATAGAACTTTTCTTTGTACCATGCCGGCTGTCCCACCAAAAAAAGGAATCATATTCACAATCTTTCATTCGATAGCTGTTTTGGCAGAAGTGCACAGATATCACAAATGGCTCTATGAACTGCAGCATCTCCACCCATTCAGAGTGCAAGTACTGTACTATATTTCCCTCCTCAAGGACTCAAGTCCAGCTAACTGGTTTTCCCTGAATCTCTTCATAAATGTAATCTTGCTCATACACTAACAATAGGTTAAGCTACAAAAAAAAAAAAAAAAAAAAAAAAAAAAAAAACTCGTCTCCACTCCATGCAATCAAAGACACTCACACACATCTGCTGGATGCTCAAGCCCTAGCACTCAAAGCATCCTTCACACCCTCCCTCCAACTCATCCTGGAACAACCCCTACCCTCTCCTTCCTTCCATCCCTGATTTATACAACCTCTTGGTCATCCTAATCTGCTCCATCCTCTCTAAATACCCAAACCACCTCAACACAACCAACTTTCACTGGTCGGTCCCACCCACCTGTGATGTGACTGTAACTGCTGCATCTCATCTCTCTTCAATACACAAGAGCTCATCTTCCTGCCTATGCTTCAGATTCATCCAGACTCTATACTTTTAAACTTCTGCCAGTCCATGAAATATTACTGACTGAATCATTAATTGTAATAGTTTTTATTATGTGCAACTTCAAGATTAATATCCTTAGAAACTTCCACCTTGACTACCTCGCATTAGTATTAAGATTAAATATGATTGTAATCAAGTAAACCACTTGTCTAGTTTTAAGTAATTACTATGTACTATCATCTTGTCTAGTTTTAAGTAGCTACTAAGTATTAGGATTAGTCTACCTGAAATGCCCCTGTCATGATAGTGACTTTCTTTCTACTTAGCAAACCAAAATTGTAATTACATATTGTAACCTTTACAAAGAAATAAACCTTTACTTTACTTTACTGAACACCAGCTTCCAGGCTACCTGGAGTCTACTTGGAGGGTGTTCTGGGGGTCAACGACCCCCACGGCCCAGTCCATGACCAGGTATCTGGTGGATCAGGGCCTGATCAACAAGGCTGTTACTACTGACCGCACGCAATCCAACATACAAAGCACAGCCCAGCTGGTCAGGTACTGACTTTAGGTGTCTATCCAGCTCCCTCTTGAAGACAGCCAGAGGTCTATTGGTAATCTCTCTTATGTATGCTGGGAGAATGTTGAACTGTCTTGGGCCCCTGACACTTATTGTGTTATCTCTTGAAGCCTAACTAACTCATTAAGTACTGTCTTCGTATGACATACTACTATATAGAAAGTTCCTTGTTATGCAGAGCATTCTGGGCAAATTAGGTCAATTTTGCCCCCAGGATGCGACCCATACCAGTCGACTAACACCCAGATAGTACCTATTTTACTGATAGATAAACAAGGACAGTAGGTATCTTAAGGAAACATGTCCTAATGTTTCCACCCGTACTACGGATCAACCCATGGGCCTCAGTGTGTGAGCTGAGTGCGTTACCAACTGAGCTACTGGTTAGTAATAATAATATTTTATTTTGACATGATACATGTATGATAGGGGAGCAATGTGGCAAATGTTGCAAGTGTATGGAATAGGTAGTAAGTTACTGAAGGCTGTAAAGAGTTTTATGAGGATAGTGAGGCTCAGGTTAGGGTGTGTAGGAGAGGAGATTACTTCCCGGTAAAAGTAGGTCTTAGACAGGGATGTGTAATGTCACCATGGTTGTTTAATATATTTATAGATGGGGTTGTAAAAGAAGTAAATGCTAGGGTGTTGGGGAGAGGGGTGGGATTAAATTATGGAGAATTAAATGCAAAATGGGAGTTGACACAGTTACTTTTTGCTGATGATACTGTGCTTATGGGAGATTCTAAAGAAAAGTTGCAAGGTTAGTGGACGAGTTGGGAGAGTGTGTAAAGGTAGAAAGTTAAAGTGAACATAGATAAGAGTAAGGTGATGAGGGTATCAAACGATTTAAATAAAGAAAATTGGATATCACATTGGAGAGAGGGATTATGGAAGAAGTAAATGTTTTCAGATATTTGGGAGTTGACGTGTCAGCGGATGGGTTTATGAAGGATGAGGTTAACCATAGAATTGATGAAGGAAAAAAGGTGAGTGGTGCATTGAGGTATCTATGGAGACAAAAAACGTTATCCATGGAGGCAAAGAAGGGAATGTACGAAAGTATAGTGGTACCAACACTCTTATATGGGTGTGAAGCATGGGTTGCAAATGCTGCAGCGAGGAGGAGGCTGGAGGCAGTGGAGATGTCCTGTCTAAGGGCAATGTGTGGTGTAAATATTATGCAAAAAATTCGAATGTGGAAATTAGGAGAAGGTGTGGAGTTACTAAAAGTATTTGTCAGAGGGCTGAAGAGGGTTGTTGAGGTGGTTTGGTCATTTAGAGAGAATGGATCAAAGTAAAATGACTTGGAGAGCGTATAAATCTGTAGGGAAGGAAGGCGGGGTAGGGGTCGTCCTAGAAAAGGTTGGAGGAAGGGTAAAGGAGGTTTTGTGGGCGAGGGCTTGGACTTCCAGCAAGCATGTGTGAGCGTGTTAGATAGGAGTGAATGGAGACGAATGGTTTTGGGACATGACGATCTGTTGGAGTGTGAGCAGGGTAACATTTTGTGAAAGGATTCAGGGAAACCAGTTAATTGATTTATTTGGACTTGAGTCCTGGAAATGGGAAGTACAATGCCTGCACTTTAAAGGAGGGGTCTGAGATAGTGACAGCTGGGAGGGACTTTTCTCAGCTGTCGTATCTGAGCTCCTCTGCAAAGACAGTGATTATGTATGAGTGTGGTGAAAGTGTTGAATGATGATGAAAGTATTTTCTTTTTGGGGATTTTCTTTCTTTTTGGGTCACCCTGCCTCGGTGGGAGACGGCCGACTTGTTGAAAAAAAAAAAAAAAAAAATGTATGTACAAAGTAGTACAGTATAATAGTTGGGTGTACATGCCAAAAGCCCCTTTATATGCAGAGCATTAAATAAAAATACCTAGGTGTTGAATACATGTCTAATTCCCCATAATAATAAAGGAAGTCTATAATAAGGGAAGTCTATAATAAGGGAAGTCTATAATAAGGGAAGTCTATAATAAGGGAAGTCTATAATAAGGGAAGTCTATAATATGGGAAGTCTATAATATGGGAAGTCTATAATATGGGAAGTCTATAATAATGGACGTCTATAACAAGGGAAGTCTATAATAATGGACGTCTATAACAAGGGAAGTCTATAATAATGGACGTCTATAACAAGGGAAGTCTATAATAAAGTCTATAATAAGGGAAGTTTATAATAAGAGAAGTCTATAATAAAGGAAGTCTATAATAAGGGAAGTCTATAATAAGGAAGTGTATAATAAGAAAAGTCTATATGAGAGTAGACTACTGGTACATTTAAGTAACTCAATATCACATTTTCGGTGGAACTTTTTCTTTAGCATAGCCTTCAATGGGAATAGGGGGAGGGGGGTTGAATACACAGATGTCAGTGATCTTGATCCAAGGAATTTAAGTTACCCTTCCCTTCCTTGAATCAAACCTAATTATCCCCCAAAATGCATTTGCATACTACAGGCACTCTTCAATGGTGCAAAAGCAACTTTGGAGATGAAAAATGAGATAATTACCCAGCATGAAGGCAGTAAGTCCCTAACTTGTATTGATTTATTTACTTTTCAATACATTAAGTCCTCGACTTACAAACACGTTGAGAATCTTCTGTATTGTGTATAATATTCATAATACAGGAAGTCTTCAACTTAACACATTGGGGACCTTCTGTATTGTGTATAATAATGATATAATTATATTATACACAATAATGATATAATAATGATATACACAATACAGAAGATTCTCAACATGTTTGTAAGTCAAGGATTTATAGTAGACCCTTATATTATGTGGTAGTTACGTTCCTGAAAATACTGTATTAAATAAATCAGTGTTATATAAACTGAAGAACTTGTGGGGGGAAATAGGGTTACATTCCTAGGGCCCCCAAAAAGCCAAACAACTTTTTTTTAGACATACAGATCTTACAAAAATAAAAATGATAATGTTGTTTTTGTTGCTTAAGACTACAAATGCAAC
Organism: Cherax destructor; assembly: GCA_009830355.1. Taxonomy (NCBI): domain Eukaryota; kingdom Metazoa; phylum Arthropoda; class Malacostraca; order Decapoda; family Parastacidae; genus Cherax; species Cherax destructor. The sequence continues at coordinate 66,573 of WNWK01010182.1, read as the reverse complement.
AGAAATAATATTATTTATCTTAAATTGTTGTTGCTGGTGTATGTCAGTGATTGTGAGGAGTGGAGATGCATGGTGTGGCCCTACTCGGCTGAGGTGGCTGGTTGTTGGTTGTTGGCAGAAGTGGATAGTTGAGGTTCTGGTACTAAAGTCAATGGTTGTATTGGAGTGTGCATAAATTCTGTAATGGATATCTGGCTTCTATTACCCTGCAGTACATTATACACATTATTCCAGAAGCTTGGTACTGCCAGGTTAGAGTCAGAGTCCATTGATCCAACTAGTTTTTTCATCACTTTACTTGTGTAGTTACACTTGAATGACTTAATAACTCACCGATCCAGTGGTTGTATTAAAGATCTTGTATTTAGAGGTAAAAATACAACTTTTACATGTGGGGGTCACATCTAGCAAAGCTTCTGGATGAGTACGGGAATTATCAAGAATGAAGAGAGCCTTGAATGCAAGGTTCTTGCTGTGCAGGTAAAACTTGACTTCAGGAATAAAGAGATGCTTAAACCAGTCAATAAACATTTTCTCTGTCATCCATGCTGATTGGTTTGACCTCCAAATTACTGGTAAAGTGTTTTATCTACACTTTTCAAAGCACGAGGATTCTTAGAGCAGTAAATAACTATGGACTTACACTTGAAATCATCTGACTCATTACCGCAAAGGAGCAAGGTGAAGCGATCCTTTGCTGCCTTGAAGCCCAGTGCAGCCCTGTGGAGACAGTGGTCTCACCCACAGCCAGGCGGCAGCCTGAGCTAAGGAAATATCTCGCTGGTGACACTCCAAATTTTTTCCCTTCCCGCAAACCGAACTGTGTTAAGTTAATTTTACAGTGTTGTATAAAATTATGCCACAATTTTTGAATAGTGTAATAACCAAAACGTGCCAAATAAATTCGTGTAATATGAGGGTCTACTGTAGTTATAGTAATTATTTATTTACTTATTTAATGACAGTAGTTATTTACTGACTTATTTATTGATAGTTGGGAGGGACTTATTCTCAGCTGTCGTATCTGAGCGCCTCTGCAAAGACAGTGATTATGTATGAATGTGGTGAAAGTGTTGAATGATAAAAGTATTTTCTTTTTGGGGATTTTCTTTCTTTTTGGGTCACCCTGCCTCGGTGGTCGACGGCCGACTTGTTGAAAAAAAAAAAAAAATTATATTCATATTCGACTCATAATATTTTTGACTTACGATTGGTTCGTCAGAACGTAAATCTATTGTAAGTCAAGGACCACCTATAGTGGCTTTCTTTTGTGCTTACAGTCATACCCCGTGTTACGATGCTATCATCTTACGTTATCTTACGCGATTTACGATGTTTGCTTCGTGTAACGACATTCGTACCGGACGTGTCCGCTTGGCGCCCAGCTGAGCGCGCACTCCAGGGAGCGTCAGTGTGCTATTGTTTACAAGCGAGAGCGACCACCCACCCACACCCACGCATTCATACCAGTATATTGTCATTATTCAACTGTTTTTAGTGCTTGCAACTGCTAAATAAGCTACCATGGGTCCAAGGAAAGATCCTAGTGCTAAGCCTGTGGCAAAGAGGAACAGAAATACGATAGAACTGAAGAAAGAGATAATAGAAAAATATGAAAGTGGAGTGCGTATCAGTGAGCTGGCCAGGCTGTATGGTAAACCCTTTTCTACCATCGCTACCATTGTGGCCAAGAAAAATTCAAGTAAAATCAAGGAAGCTGTTGTTGCAAAAGGTTCATCTGTGATCACAAAACACAGACCACAAGTGCTGGAAGATGTGGAAAGGTTGTTGTTGGTGTGGATCAACGAGAAACAGTTAGCAGGAGATACTGTTTCGGAGGCAATAATATGTGAAAAAGCAAGGCAGTTGCATGATGATCTTGTTAAGAAAATGCCTGCAACGAGTGCTGAAGTGAGCGAATTTAAAGCCAGCAGAGGCTGGTTTTACAAATTTAAGAATCGAAGTGGCATACATAGTGTTATGAGGCATGGTGAGGCAGCCAGTTGTGACAAAAGTGCGGCTGAAAAATATGTGGCTGAATTCCAGGAGTACCTTAAGGCTGAACAATTCCTCCCCCAACAAGTGTTTAATTGTGATGAAACAGGCCTGTTTTGGAAGAAAATGCCCAACAGGACCTACATTACTCAGGAGGAAAAGGCACAGCCAGGACATAAGCCTATGAAAGACAGGCTAACTTTGATGCTTTGTGCTAATGCCAGTGGTGATTGCAAAGTGAAGCCTTTACTGGTGTATCTTTTTGAAAATCCCCGAGTGTTTGGCAGATGCGGTGTCAGCAAGTCTAACTTGTGTGTGATGTGGAGGTCTAACAAAAAGGCATGGGTCACAAAGGACATTTTCTTAGATTGGTTCAATGGCGTGTTTGGCCCCAGTGTGAAGAAATATCTATTGGACAATAATTTGCCACTTAATTAAGTGTCTCCTGATAATGGACAATGCTCCTTGTCATCCTCCAAACTTGGTAGAGAAAATTGTGGAGGAGTTTAAATTCATCAAAGTGAAGTTCTTGCCCCTAATACCACTCCTCTCCTCCAGCCCATGGACCAGCAGGTCATTTCCAACTTTAAAAAACTCTACACCAAAGCAATGTTTCAAAAGTGCTTTGATGTGACCACAGACATGAATATAACCCTAAGAGAATTTTGGAAAAAAACATTTCCATATGCTGCATTGTGTAAACCTTATAGGTAAGGCTTGGGAGGGAGTGACTACCAGGACTTTGAACTCTGCCTGGAGAAAATTGTGGCCAGACTGTGTCCTAGAGAGGAATTTTGAAGGTTTTGGGGCTGAGCCTCAGAACCCTGAGCCTGAGCCTGTTGTGGAAGAAATTGTGGAATTGGGCAAGTCTTTGGGGTTAGAGGTGAGTGGTGAGGATGTGGAACAGTTGGTGGAGGAGCACAAGGAAGAGCTAACCACTGAAGATCTGCAAGAGCTTCAACAGCAACTGGAACAAGAGACCAGTGGTCAGGACAATGGTTCAGAGGAGGAGTAGGTGGAACCGAGATGGAAGACTGTGCCTTCTTCAAGGATTAGGGAGATCTGTGCCAAATGGAGTGATGTGCAAGCATTTATGGATGAATATCACCCTAACCATGCTGTTGCAGGCCGTGCTGGCAACCTGTACAATGACACAGTGGTGTGTCATTTCAGGGATGTGTTAAAGAATCGCCAGACACAGAGTTCCCTGGACAAATTTATTGTTAGAAAGAGGTCCAGTGACTCTCAAGCTGGTCCTAGTGGCACTAAAAGAAAAAGGGAAGTAACCCCAGAAAAGGACTTGATACCTGCAGTGTTAATGGAAGGGGATTCCCCTTTCCAAACACTAGCATACTACTCCACCTTCTCCCCTCCTCCCGTCCTCCACACATCAACAACTCTTCAATAAATGTAAGTGACATGTTATTGTACAATATTTACATGTGTATTTAGGTATTATTCATTAAATTCTGTATTATTTAATGTCAAAAAGTTCTAAAAAATATTTTATTTAACTACTTTTGGAAGTCTTGGACGGATTAAATTTATTTCCATTATTTCTTATGGGGAAAATTGATTCGTGTAACGATTGTTTCGCCTTAAAATATGCCCTCTCTGATGGATTAATATCGTAAGTCGAGGTACCACTGTACCAATGTTTTATAACGAGTAAACTACACTATCTTTGTACAGCATAAAAATAAATACAAATTAGCTACCTTTTCTTATTGTGTACATAATATGAGTTAACTATGTAAGAAAACCAACTTAACTGAAGATCACTGAATCAGTCTGAAGAATTAATACACACTTTTAAAACTGTACTATTGTTCATTTACCTACCTCACTTTTTTGTGCATTTAAGAACTCTGATTAAATTCTCTGTCTAGTTCTTAAGTAATGTTTAAGCATTAGGATTCGTCTGCCCAAAATGCACTGCAAGCTAGTGGCTTTCTTTTGTTGCTAACAAGATTTTATTATATGTAAACTATTATCTGTGTATTGCATAAAAGAAATAAAGAATTTACATTTGAATTTTGAATTTGAATTCCCTAGACACTGTAGGGCCCCTACATGACTTATCATGTTATCTCTTCAATTTACATAAAAAGCAATTTAAATATTTTTATAAATTATATATTTTTATAAATTTTATAATTTCAAATAATTTACAACTATGGGGAGAAATGGTATAAAAAAATAACATGAGGGAAAACATTTGCACTGGTATACCAATTTCCAATTCACTTCCAATGTCTTCACTGTCCTCAACACACTCACTAGGACGTCCTCACTGAGTCCCACCTATGATGCAGACTCCGTGACTATTTTTAACAGAAACTAACCTACTGCACAAACTTTGATTTAAATTTTATTCTTGCACACTCACCTACCTCCACTAACCTTTACTCTTGCACTCCCCTGCCACTATGCACTCTGCCCTTATGCACTGCTACCCTTTGCACATTCCTGCTTTTGCACATCCCTCTCTATAACACTGTATGACCTTTTTCAGATGTAGTGCTTAAATTGATTACAACAACATCAATAATAATAATAATAATAATAATAATAATAATAATAATAATAATAATAATAATAATAATAATATGTAATAATAATAATAAAAATACATAATAATAATAATAATAATAATAATAATAATAATAATAATAATAGTGTGTTTATTTTCATCTTACAACTATCATTAACTTAATATGAATTATTTTCTTTACTTACCGCTGCAAGGCTCGGAACAATTGGTCCAGTCACTTAATCGCCAGAAATAATTTTCATTTGAATGCAAATTTGATTTTGTGTAATTATACGCAATGTAGGGTGGGTTCAAGTTGGCCACTGACAGGATCTGAAGAAATAAAGTATTCATTACTAAACTAGATGTAAATACATCTCATTATACGGATCACATTTTATATTTTTTATTTAACACACCGGCCATCTCTCACTGAGGCAGTGAGCAAGAAAATAGGAAACTCATTCACTGTCATTCAGTCAATTGCAGTCTTGCCAGAAGTGTGCTGGCATTACAGTTCAGATGTCTTGTTGAACTGTATCATCCCCACCCCTTTGTTGAACTGTATCATCTCCACCCCCTTGTTGAACTGTATCATCTCCACCCCTTTGTTGAACTGTATCATCCCCACCCCTTTGTTGAACTATATCATCTCCACCCCCTTTGTTGAACTGATCACCCCACCTGTTGAACTATCATCTCCACCCCTTTGTTGAACTGTATCATCTCCACCCCTTGTTGAACTGTATCATCTCCACCCCTTGTTGAACTGTATCATCCCCACCCCTTTGTTGAACTGTATCATCCCCACCCCTTGTTGAACTGTATCATCCCCACCCCCTTGTTGAACTGTATCATCCCCACCCCCTTGTTGAACTGTATCATCTCCACTCCCTTGTTGAACTGTATCATCTCCACCCCTTTGTTGAACTGTATCATCTCCACCCCTTTGTTGAACTGTATCATCCCCACCCCCTTGTTGAACTGTATCATCTCCACTCCCTTGTTGAACTGTATCATCTCCACCCCTTTGTTGAACTGTATCATCTCCACCCCCTTTGTTGAACTGTATCATCCCCACCCTTTTGTTGAACTGTATCATCTCCACCCCCTTTGTTGAACTGCATCATCTCCACTCCCTTGTTGAACTGTATCATCTCCACTCCCTTGTTGAACTGTATCATCTCCACCCCTTTGTTGAACTGTATCATCTCCACCCCCTTTGTTGAACTGTATCATCCCCACCCTTTTGTTGAACTGTATCATCTCCACCCCCTTTGTTGAACTGCATCATCTCCACACCCTTGTTGAACTGTATCATCTCCACCCCCTTTGTTGAAATGTATCATCCCCACCCCTTTGTTGAACTGTATCATCTCCACCCCTTTGTTGAACTGTATCATATCCACCCCCTTGTTGAACTGTATCATCTCCACCCCCTTGTTGAACTGTATCATCCCCACCCCTTTGTTGAACTGTATCATCCCCACCCCTTGTTGAACTGTATCATCTCCACCCCTTTGTTGAAATGTATCATCCTCACCCCTTTGTTGAACTGTATCATCTCCACCCCTTGTTGAACTGTATCATCTCCACCCCTTGTTAAACTGTATCATCTCTACCCCTTGTTGAACTGTATCATCACCCCTTATTGAACTGTATCATCCCCACCCCTTGTTGAACTGTATCATCTCCACCCCCTTATTGAACTGTATCATCTCCACCCCCTTATTGAACTGTATCATCCCCACCCCCTTGTTAAACTGTATCATCCCCACTGTACTCCCCAACTCCAGGACTCAAGTCTGACTAACTGGTTTCCTAGAATCCCTTCATAAATGTTACCTTGCTCACAGTGTATACCTTAATTATAAATGAGAGTGTATGATTACCCATTTGTAGCTGCTACAGTAAAGGCAGAACTAAGCATCAACTCATTCCATGAGTACAGTTAATGTATCTGTCTCAAGATTAGCGGATGGAGGATCGAGTCTCCACTGTTCCTTGTGGCGAATGACCCATACGAGTTTAGCGCTTCACAAACCCAGGAGCATCATGCTGATGGAAGCCAGTCTTCGCTGGCCACCCAAACTTGGGGATTGGCTGACTGACTTAATTACTGTACACAAATAACTCGCCATTTTGGTCCAACTGGACCATTAACTAGTCACACTAATGACTAGTTAATGGTCCAAGTCAGACTGAAACATTGTCATAAGCTTCTGTCTCCTCTGTGCAGGCTGTTTGTGTATTGTTCCAGTCACAGTATTGTGCCTTGTTCTTCTTTCTTAATTACTGTGTACTTGACACTGTTGGAGAGCGAGGTGCATAGGTTCAAATCCTCTTCTGAGATAATATTTGTATATGTGTATATATACCATATATAAAACAGACTCTCACCTAACACATGATCAATTTGCATGTTATTAAAAAACACTAATAAAATTAGGTGAATATATTTAAAATAAAATACAGTGGTACCTCTACTTACGAGCAGCTCCCAACTCGAACAATTATGTAAGTGTATTTTTGTAGGTGCTTTTGTAAGTGTATTTTTGGGGTTCTGAAATGGATTAATCTAATTTTCATTATTTCTTTTGGGAAAAAATTCCTTCGGTATCAGCACTTGAATAGCCGTCTGAAACGAATTAAGCTCGTAACTCGAGGTACCACTGTTACATCCAGCCAAAAATGTTACATAAATTAATGATTTCTTACCTCATATTCTGGTTGCTGGTGCATGTCAATGATCCTAGGAGCGAAAAAACCATGGAATGGGTGGGGTTTGAACCCATAGCAAGTGAGACCTAAAACTCCAGGCCAGTGTGTAAGCCATTCCGTGGTTTGTTTGCAATATAGTCTTCTTACGATTTTGTAAATCTAGAGAGGAGTGGAGAAGGATGGTGTGGCCTTACTAGGCTGAGGTGAATGGTTGTGGATTATTGGCTGAGGTTTTTGGAATGATGTCGGTGTGCAGATTTTTCACTAGATGATGGTTGTACTGGAGTGTTCAGGTGTTCTGGACTGCACTTCTGCTTTGTTTTACCCCCACAGAAATTTATACAGCTGATGGTAAGGTATCATCAGCTGCTCTAGACTCCACCTTAGAGCAATGCTTCTTATTGTATCAGGGTCCTCTTCAGTAAAAATGTCTGCAACTTTGCCAGTAATATGGAACTGCTCACATGACTACTACATTGTTAGTTGTCTCTCTGCAGGCTCTTCTACCTCATCCTAGTCTCTTATTTTCCTCTCTTCTATCCAGCAACTGAGCTCCACCACCATTTCCTCTTGGCTATTTTCTTTCTCATCATCTTTTACGAGATCATTCATATCTCCTGTTTCCTTATCTCCAAATCCCTCACCTGGCAATCTCTTTGACAGATCAACAATTTCCTGGATCTTATTTTCTACAGAGGGAAAAACCTGTGAAATTATTCACCACATTAGGCCATAATTTTCTACAGCTTGTACTTAATGTCGATTAGGGTGCTTCATTCCATGCACTTCTGACTTAGTTAAATGCATCTGAATATAAAATTTATGCCAGAACTCTGGCACTCCGAGGTGTGAGTCAGGGTCAGCTGCTGCATTGGGTTTCCACATCACCTTGCATGTGTAGCTGCACTTAAATTTCTCAATAATTCTTTGATTCAGTGGTTGTGTCAGAGATGTCATACACAAATAACCCATACATAGGAGAAAGAAACTTATGATGACGTTTTGGTCCACGCTGGACCGAAACGTTGTCATAAGTTTCTTTCTCGTACGTGCGCATTATTTGTGTATTGTTCCAGTCATGGTATTGTGACTTTTTGTTCTTCAAAGATGTTATATTTGTCACTAATGCACAATTTTCACATGTGGGTGCAGTGGCGTCGTAAGGGGGGAGGGTGGGGCCGCCCCAAGTGACACCATCAATGGGGTGACACCATGGAGCCTCTAAAGAAGGTGACACTAATACACAAAACATTGCTGCACCAACATAAGAGAAGAATCCTTCGTTTCTATATACGTAGACTATTACTGTATATGATTATAGAGTACAAATAAGTTTATATAGGGAAAAATCATTGATTTTGATGATGTGATAGATGATTTTGCAGGATTGAAGGCAAGGAAATGTAAGATCAGATTCACTGAGATGTTACTTATACTGAAGGTGAAATGTGGAACTGTTCCTGACATTCAATGGTATTTTCTTAATTTTTAAAGTTTTTTTATTTTGAAGATGAATAAATGTAGGATCTATTGCCTGTACTTTAAGTGGTATTTGAGTTTATGTTTCTCAATATTACTGATTATATATTTTATCATTATAAGTCAGAAGTATTATCTGTTTTTAGGGCCCTTAAACGTTTTCATTGCTAAACATTAGTCACTGGGCATGCAGTAGTGACGTAACTGGAGTTCACTCCACCCCCCCATCCCCCTGCCCTTGGATTTCATGGGGGTGACACCAAAGATGTAGACCCGGGTGACACCAACCCTAGCAACACCACTGTATTGGTGCACATCCTCCAAGAACTGAGGATGAGCATGGGATTTTTTTAAGTGTGAGGAGAATCTTGAATGCAAGGTTCTTACTATTATGGTAAACATGACTTAAGGAATAATACGTATATTGCTTGAACCAATAAAGAAACAATACCCTTGTCCAAGTATTTTTGTTAGTAGATTTGAGTTTGAGAAAAACTTAACTAGTATGGGCCAGTAGGCCTGCTGCAGTGTTCCTCCTTTCTTATGTTCATCTTAACTGGTTAGACTTCCAAATAATGGATAAAGTGCCTTTATCTTTACCTTTTAAAGCGATAAGTAAACATGGATTTATACTTAAAATCACCTGATGCATTAGCATACAAAAGCAAGCTAAAACAATCCTTTGCTGCCTTGAATCCAGGTGTACTTTTCTCTTTCTGAATGATTTAAGTCTAAACAGCATCTTCTTCCAATAAAGACTTGTCTCGTCAACATTAAACACTTGCTGTGGATCATAGCAACCCTCAGAAATAATGTCCTCCACTGTGCAGGAATATTCCCAACAGTAGCAGCAGAAGCAGGATCAGTAGTTGCACTTTCATCACTAAATTTAAAGCAGTCAACTGCACAATTTAAAGCTGTGGCACCTGCCAGCAATAAGCACACACACACTCTTATTCAGGTTATTCATCATCATTGCTTAGAATTTTTGTCACTCATCACTTTGTTCTTTCCTGTCACTTTTAATTTCCTTCTTTTATATACCCTCCCACACACCTATACAAACCTTTGTAATTTTTCTTCAGAACCTAAAAAAGAACTGGTAATAGCACTGTGGATGAGTGGAACAAACTCCTAAGCAGTGTCATTGAAGCTAAAACGTTGTGTAGTTTTAAAAATAGGTTAGACAAATACATAAATTGTTCACAATTTACATAAATGACATAGATGAGGGAATAAATAGTGATATAAGCAAATTTGCTGATGACACCATAATAGGCTGTCCAATTCATGCTAATGAGGACATTTGAGCACTCCAGGATGATTTGAATAGACTGATGCAGTGGTCGGGGAAGTGGCAGATGCAGTTTAATGTAAACAAATGCAAAGTTCTAAATGTTGGACAGGACAATAACCATGCCACATATAAATTAAATAATGTAGATCTTAATATTACTGATTGCAAAAAGGATTTAGAAGTTCTGGTTAGCAGTAATCTGAAACCAAGACAACAGTGCATAAGCGTTCGCAATAAAGCTAACAGAATCCTTGGCTTCATATAAAGAAGTATAAATAATAGAAGTCCTCAGGTTGTTCAACTCTATATATCTTTGGTTAGGCCTCATTTAGATTATGCTACACAGTTCTGGTCACTATATTACAGAATGGATATAAATGCATTGGAAAACGTACAAAAGAGGATGACAAAGTTGATCCCATGTATCAAAAATCATCCCTATGAGGATAGATTGAGGGCCCTGAATCTGCACTCTCTAGAAAGGCATAGAATTAGGGGGGATATGATCGAGGTGTATAAATGGAAAACAGGAATTAATAAAGGGGATGTAAATAGCGTGCTAAAAATATCTAGTAGTATGGATTTAAGTTGGAAAAATTCAGATTCAGGAAGGATATAGGAAAGCACTGGTTTGGTAATAGAGTTGTGGATGAGTGGAACAAACTCCCGAGTACTATCATAGAGGCAAAGACATTGTGTAGTTATAAAAATAGGTTAGATAAATACATGAGTGGGTGTGGGTGGGTGTGAGTTGGACCTGACCAGCTTGTGCTACTAGGTCAGTTGCTGTGCTCCTTCCTTAGGGAATGGAACCTGACCTGACTACCTTAAGGCATTGACTTAAGCCGGTAAGTGAATTGGACCTGCCTCGCATGGGCCAGTAGGCCTACTGCAGTGTTCCTTCTTTCTTATGTTACAGTATTATGTTCTTATAAGTGGGTGTGGATGGGTGAGTTGGACTTGCGTAGAATGGGATAGTAGGCCTGCTGCAGTGCTCCTTCTCTCTTATACAGTGGACCCTCGGTTAACGAATACCCCGGAAATCGTGCAATTATGTAAGTATAATTTTGTAAGTTCTTGTGGAAGTGTATTTTTGGGGGTCTGAAATAGACTAACCTACGTGAAATTTTTCCTTAAGGGAGTAAATTCGTTCGGTAATGGCACTTGAGCAGACTTCAGGAGTGAAGTTTTTACGAAACTCGGGGGTCCACTGTATTCTTATGTGACAACTCCCACTCTGTATTAGATTTGTTATCTTTTAATCCAAATACTTCTCCTAACACCCTAGCATTCACTTCTTTTATAACCCCATCTATAAAAATGTTAAAAAACACAGTGACATCATACATCTCAGTCGAAGGCCTGGTTCCACTGGGAAATAGACCTTTACTCTACCTCCTGTATACCCTAACCTCATCCTCACTTTCTATACAAAAAACTACTGTTTTTAATAGCCTACCACCTATTCCATACATATGCAATACCTGTCATTACTCCCCTATCCATCCTATCATATGACTTTTGTTAATTCATAAATGACATGCAGTTCCTTACCTTTACGTATAAATATTGTTCACTCATATGATTCATTGTCAACACTTGGTCTACACATCCCACACCTTCCTAAATCATCCTTGTTCTTCTGCAATCTTACTTTCTGTTGTACCCCAATTCTTTTATTAATAAATCTACCATGCTTTTTACCCAGTATACTCAGCAGACTTCTTCCCCTATAAATTTTACACTCTTTATCCCTTTTTTCCATACGTAGAGGAAGTATGCATCACCTCTCCTAAACTTTAGATAGCTTACCTTCTTTCATTCATATATAAACACACACACACACACAAAGAAGACTGCAGACGGAGTACAGCCTAGGGGGCCAGAGACTGCAAACCTCAATCAAGGAAAAAGATCTTGGGGTGAGTATAACACCAGAAACATCTCCGGAGGCGCACATCAACCAAATAACTGCTGCAGCATATGGGCGCCTAGCAAACCTAAGAACAGCATTCCGACATCTTAATAAAGAATCGTTCAGGACCCTGTACACTGTGTACGTTAGGCCCATATTGGAGTATGCAGCACCAGTTTGGAACCCACACCTAGCCAAGCATGTGAAGAAGCTCGAGAAAGTGCAAAGGTTTGCAACAAGACTAGTCCCGGAGCTAAGGGGTATGTCCTACGAGGGGAGGTTAAGGGAAATCGACCTGACGACACTGGAGGACAGGAGAGATAGGGAAGACATGATAACAACATATAAGATACTGAGAGGAATTGACAAAGTGGACAGAGACAGAATGTTCCAGAGATGGGACACAACAACAAGGGGACACAGATGGAAGTTGAAGACTCAGATGAATCACAGAGATGTTAGGAAGTATTTCTTCAGTCACAGAGTTGTCGGGAAGTGGAATAGTTTAGGAAGCGATGTAGTGGAGGCAGGCTCTATACATAGCTTTAAGCAGAGGTATGATAAAGCTCATGGCGCAGGGAGAGTGACCCAGTAGCGGCCAGTGAAGAGGCGGGGCCAGGAGCTTTGACTCGACCCCTGCAACCACAACTAGGTGAGTACAACTAGGTGAGTACACACACACTCTTTCTCTGGAGAGTGTAGTAGTAGTAGTAGAGGCAGGATCCATACATAGCTTTAAGAAGAGGTTCAATAAGGCTCTTCCTTACCACCATTTTTATTTTATCGACCTACCAATTATTCCTCTTCCTTGCATTCATCTTAATACATAATCACACACACACCTCTGCTCCACACTCTAGCACTGCATCTTTTTAAATACAGTGGAACCCCAGTTAACAAAAAAAATTAATTGCAGAAGTCTGCTCAAGTACCATTACCGAACGAATTTACTTCCTTAAGAAAAAATGTCATTTAGGTTAGTCTATTTCAGACCCCCAAAAATACACTTCCACAAGCACTTACAATATTATACTTACATAATTGCACGATTTCCGGGGTGTTCGTTAACCGGGGTTCCACTGTACATACTACATATACACTAGCTGCCTTTCCACTGCCCTTTCCACCTTTAGTCACCCTTCAAGTAGCAGTAACCCTTCCACCCTTAGTAATCCTCCAACCAGCAGTAACCCTTCCACTGCCCGTTCCACCCTTAGTAATCCTCCAACCAGCAGTAACCCTTCCACTGCCCGTTCCACCCTTAGTCACCCTCCAACCAGCAGTAACCCTTCCACTGCCCTTTCCACCCTTAGTCACCCTTCGACCAGCAGTAACTCTTCCACTGCCCTTTCCACCCTAAGTAACCCTTCAACCAGCAGTAATCCTTCCACTGCCCTTTCCACCCTTAGTAACTCTTCCACCAACAGTCACCCTGCCACCCCTCGTTCTGTCTTTTCACAAAGTATTCCCTTCTATTACAAAAACAGGTAATAAATGGCCTGTGAGACATGGTCATAATGGGAATTGGAGCAAACAAACTCAGCAGTACAATATGTACAGACAGAATAATAAGTATACACCACGGTGACAGATGGCAAAGCAGAAGCCAGAGTGCACCATACTCAACCAGCAGGTAGGCAAGTCTGCCAATGCTTACCGCAAGTGAACCACTTTGCTTCAGCTTTGGTGGGCTTGCATGTGATTGGTCAATGAACCAAGGTACTGATTTAATGACGGGTACCCTATTGATCGTTAAATTCTTAGCACCCAGTTAACTGGTTGGGAGGCAGCCTATATGAGAGTGTGACATACGGCGAATAAATTGTAACATACTCTTTGCATGCCACACCTCCTTTAATTCATTCAATTTTATTTCTCCCACCCCATTAAAACATTCCTTGTAGTTCACCTTCCTCTTATTGTGGCTACCAATAAATATTGATCAGATATAACAGTTGCTTCTCTAAAAATACAATATAATTTAATGAACTAATAGGGAATAGGGAGGAGCAAGTGGCTGGATAAGAGATGAGATTGTTTGGCTGTGATCACAAAAATAAACTGACAATTCTGTAACCAATGGACTTTATCTTTTACTTTTGAATCAATAAAGCCAGTGAATTTGGTCTATTTCAGAAGTTTGTTAAATCGAAAGCTTACCGAACAGCCAGAAACAGACAAATAAACTATCTCCCTCCAAGTTAAGGTGGCTAAAATGAAAACACATTCACTGTTATTTATTCAATAGCTGCCCTGCCAGAAGTGTAAGGTTATTACAATTCAAATGACCCTTTGGAATGCAACTTCCCTCAAAGTGCAGGTACTACTGTACTTCCATAATGACTCACAAAATCGTAATAACACGACTGCAAAAAAATCAGGGAACGGGTGAGGTTAGAACCCATGGCAAGTGAGTGTTAAAACTCACAAGCCAACGTGTTAACCACTTGGCTTAGTTGGATGAATCTTATTACAAATACAAAATACAAAAATGTATTTCTTCTGCCCGAAATGCCCTGGCATGATAGTGGCTTTCTTTGTACGTACTTAGCAAACCAAAATTGCAATTACACATTGTAACCTATACAAAGAAATAAAATCTTTATCTTTATCTTTGCAAAGGTTACAATGTGAGATTACATTTCATAATCTGATTGGCACAAAGAAAGCCCCTATCATGCTGGGGAATTTCAGGCAGACTTAACCTGATACAGTGGTACCTCGAGTTACGATGGTCCCCAAAATCGCCCTTTTATGTAAGTTTATTTTTTTAAATGCTTTTGTAAGTATATTTTGGGGGTGTAAAAGGACTAGTATATTTTACATTATTCCTTATGGGGATAAATTCGTTTGGTAATGCCACTTGAACAGCATTCTCGAACGAAAAAATATCGTAACTCGAGGTACCACTGTACTTAAAGACTACTTAAGTCTAGACAGGTAAAGAGTAGTAAATTTCAAATATTCATTATTTTATTCTATTAGAGCCAGTTGGCCCAGTGGTTAATGCACTGGCCTGTGAGTTTTAGGGTTCACCTGCCATAACTTCAAACCCCACCTGTTCCTTGATTTTTTTGAACTGTACTTCCCAACACTAGGGTTTAAGCCCACCTGATTCCACAAATTCCTTCATAAATGTTACCCTGCTCACATTCCAATATTTACTCAACCATTTATCCACTGACAATACGTACTATAACATGCTGCTCTCATTTTACACTCAAGTTATGCCTTGTATACTTATTTATTCTCATCTTCTTGAAACATGCACTGCCTCTTAACAAACCTCTTTCTAAACACAAGGCAATCACTGGTCTCCCCATTGTCATCTGTCCCTGGTACTCTAATATTATGGCTTCCACAATAGTAGTATAATAACAAGCGAGCCTCACAAACACTCCGTTTTCTCTTATAATAACACCTCAGAAGGGGAAGCATGAGAAGATGTTTTTAGAGCGGGAGCAAGAATGGCCGCCACCACTTGTCGCATAATGACATATTTTATTCATTCTAGAGTATATATCAGGTTTCTGTGTTATTTATATTGTTTATTGTGTCATATTAGATGAATTGTGATAGATAAATAAGCCATAGAGTTGATATTAGCGTTATATTGAAGTGTATTTTGTCCTGCCTCCTGAAAGCAGGAATTCCGCTAGAACGGATTAATGGCCTTTCAATTAATTTAAATGAGAAAAACTGACTCAGCATACGAGCAGATTGGGTTACGAGCTAGGTCACAGAGCGGATTAAACTCGTAAGCAGAGGTTCCACTGTACACTAATTATAACTTAATCCCTCACATCCCAATTTTTTTTTAAATCACACAATTGTTCACATTAAATATCTATGTCACACATGAAGATTTACAGTTACAGTACAGTTCTCCTGCTACTCCTTTAGCTCTCGTTTACGCTTCTTAAAACTTTGCCGATGGATATTCTGTAACCCAAAAAGATACAGTATTATTATTACATTCAGGGGGGAGCACTAAACCCATAAGGGTCATACAGCACCTGGGGAAATGGAAGGTATACAGGTTGTTCAAGGAATCAGAACACAGGTCCAATTTCTTAGCATCAAGGGATTTCCATTGAGGGCCAGAAAGATATAGCCGATGAATTGCTGCAACCGAAAATTATACACATTATCTGATGGACTATTGTAACCTACGAGTGAAAAGAAGGTACCAATGTAGTTTGATTGTACATGTTAATATCATAATCAACATAGGGAAACTAAGTTTGAAGTGTTCACAAAAGGAATGTAACCTGGAGAAAGTGACAAGGAACCCAAATGTGAATAAATAAGGAAGGAAACATACCTTAGGGTGTGTTACACTGGTGCCCAAAGAAGGTAACATCTGGGACTAATGGTATGGAATATGCAGTGGTGGGTGAACGTAGACCTATTAGCCAAATGGTATTCAATACTGAATATTTCATAAATAGGGCACATGTGCAACACCTGGGTTTTTTATTCATCAAGACTAAGATGGTGAATACCTTTATTTAGGCTGAGGAACTTATTACCTCATCTTCTGTTGTCTATAGATTCAACACCTTCAGATAACATCTGTAATGAATCGACAAGGCCACTGGTTGGCAAAACATCTTCAGAATAAAGATACCCAGGTGTTGTACATGTGTCTTATTTATCTACTTGTCAATACCATATGCTCCCTTATAAACTCCACTAACACATGAGCTGCCAAGATACCTCATAGGCACTGAATCCTGGGTGGGGTAAGATGTTATTCTAAATCCAGTTAAAATGAAAAAAGATGGGTTGCTTACATTTAGTAATGCAGGGCATGCAATGAAATTTCATGTATGCATTTTCACACTCGTATTAAAAAATCTGGATGGGTTGGACACTGAATGGTTGTCCAGCTATGGTCTGAAGCAAACTGTTCAGCCTACGAGAATCACGCAAAAGTGTGAAGGGAATTAATTATAACTGCCAAATACTCAGGACCTGAAATGGGATCCCAGATTGTAGTGGTTCAAGTCAGGAGATGCTTGTGATGAGGACAAATTTCCTCTTCTACCATCACCCCAATGAGGTGTCTCCAACCTTTGTTTCAGACCTTAAAGGGTATGACTAAAGAGCTATTCATCTGTGTCATAAGCCTTTCATGACTCAGTGCTCAAGGGAAGATTCCATACAGGAGCCAGAATGACTGACTTTAACAATACGTATACAGTATATAAAGCTCTCACTGTATAAGATATTCTCTGTGCCACTCAGGTCTGGCAGCAGAGACCAAGTTTGTTCCTAAACATTATCACAATTCCCACAAAAACAGTATGACTGTGTGAAGAGCTTGAAACACTTTTCTTGAGCAAGTACCAGATCTCTTGTTTGAGGATTATACAGTTTGTGGTCATAAAGTTCCTCATCTATATGTTCAACTCCAGAACTGCGACTCGCTATACAGTACTGGTGTATGAAAATGCACCAGATATCCTTTTACTAGTGGATCTGGCTTGAAACAAAGGCCATTTTCCTGAAACATCCTTATACACCAAAGATAATGCCAGAGTGGTCTATAGATATGGTGATGATATATATCAATCCTAGAACCACATTAAATTTCCCTACGTGCCATGCTAGATACATCACATGGGACGATCTTTCTGTTGGCCAATGCTTCGAGAATGAGTGGGTTTAGAACTTCCAATGAAAAATATAAAAACTACAACAATCTAGAGGGCATGTGCAAGCCATCCCTAGGCTGGCCTATGGATCAAGTCTGATTTCTCTCATTCCTCAAACATTATATGATCCCTACAGGTTTAATGCTTCTCCATTAATATAGAAATAAGAGTAATCTCACAAGTTGATCTTCCTCTTTAAAAAACAGGAGAGTTTACAAGATCTATCATATAACAGAGGTCATGAAAATTTGTGTACAGTGGAACCTCGGTTTTCGTAGAATTTTGTTTTCGACGACTTTTTGCGTCAAAATTTGGTCCCAGTTTTCATACATTCGCTCGGTTTTCGTAAAGTTGACAATGGTCCACCTGCCCGCGCCCACACAAAGCATCCCACTCGTTCTGACTCAGTCTAGCTTTGTTTCTCGTTGAATGAGCATTACCCCGCACATTCATCCGAAACATTTTGTAATAATCCATTGTTTTTTGAGCTTGTTTATTGAGTGCGACTGCTAAATAAGCCACCATAGGGCCAAAGAAAGTTCCGAGTGACAGCCCTTTGATAAAGAAGGCGAGAAACACGATAGAATTCAAGAAAGAACTCGTAGCAAAGTACGAAAGTGGCATACGCGTGGCCAATCTAGCCAAATCCTAGTCCTTATGGAGGGGGATTCCCCTTCCAAACAATAACCTCTCCTCCTCCTTTTCCCCCCTCACCGTCTTCCAAACGCCAACAAGAGTCTTCAATAAAAGTAAAAGTGATGTTAAATGTTCATTTATCCATTTCATTAGTCATTTATATTTATTTCTCATTGTTTTCTCTATGTAAAACTATAGTTATTCTCTATAAAATGCATTTTTTGTTAATATTTTTGGGTGTTTGGAACAGATTACATAATTGGATTCACATTATTTCTTATGGGAATTATTGCTTCAGTTTTCGTACAATTCGGTTTTTGTCAGACTTTCTGGAACGAATTAATCACAAAAACTGAGGGTCCACTATATTTCCTGGAATCTCCATATGTATATATTGCTCAGAGGAAGATTCTTTTTTTGAATGACCTGGCCATATCCCACCAAGGCAGGGTGACCTAAAAAGAAAAACAAAAGTTTCTTTCTTTAAATTTAGTAATTTATACAGGAGAAGAGGTTACTAGCCGCTTGCTCCTGGCATTTTAGTCACCTCTTACAACATGCATGGCTTATGGAGGAAGAATTCAGAGGAAAAATTATGGGAAAGATTTATTCCTAATCAAGCAGGGTCCAAAATAAGCTCAAAACAGTCCTGTTTCTTCATTTATTCTGTCTCTGGACCAAATGTCAATTCGACTGATAAGGATATCTGTTACTCTGTTAATAGTTCCAGGAATCATTGCCCCCGAGGCCCAGTCTCAGACTAGGCCTCCTAAGTCAGAAAGAAAATATTATTGAATTAACTAAGACAGTATTAAGAAACACATGAAACAAAAAGCTAGTTTGTACCATGTGTAAGCAGAGGTTAGCAAGATTTACCTGTCATCTTATGTGGTCATGAGAAAGAAACGACCAGCAATCCTGCCATAGTATGAAATGTTTAACAGGTCTCTATTCCACACTCATATAACAGGATAGTGTTTTCCTGGAAGGTTGCTGCCTACCAACCTACTACAGTACAGTATCTAGAATTGGACCAAGTAATTCATATCTGTTTAAGACAGTCAGGGTTGGATTCACCTGTCATTCGCTCTCACGACACCAGAAGGGTTTTGGGCAGGCTAATTGGCAATGGCAGCTCAGGTGCCACTCAATCTTATTTTAAAATGCATGCAACTTATGGGTAAGTCAACATTTGTAAGCCTCTGCAAATTCCATCCAATTAGCCCCAGAAGCCTATTTCTTGGGGCATCAACATTGTACCCAATAAGGCAAGTTCCTTTAGTTATAGACCCACAGTAAAGTTACCGAGGAAGGCATAGGGTATTCCTCTTGGTGAACCCATGCACCATGGGACTGTTTCCCTATACAGATTTAATATCAACATGTACGTACTTTGGAACAATGATGGATCTCACTCTTTTCTCCCTGCTGGGTATCAGAGTGGCCATCTGCTGTGCTCCGGGAAGGTTCACATTTTTCCTCTGGGCGCCTGACTTGGCACAGCCTCGACCTAAAACTGAAGGTCAAAAGTGTTAACTTGTTCTGATAATATTGAAGCCGAAGTGTGATATGCTCTAAAGCAGTAGAGTATAAATAAAAGACAATATCATGCCAAAATGATTGTTCAGGGATTTCACCACTTCAAGCAGATGGATCTCCAGATGCTGACATTGGTGGATTTTAACACAAACATTTGTGTTGTGTGATATTGCTTGGAATGAGGACCGAGCACTTGCTTGATCACCTGGAGAGTTCCAAATGAGTGGGAGAGCATGAAATTCAAAATTTTTTTGTCTAGAAGGGCAACGGCCTCAGTCAATCCCTATATATGAATAAAGGGGAATAAAGAAGTCACTATATCGTGGCTGGAACAATTTGCATATAAACTGCTCTAAGAGGAGAAAATCTATGACAACGTAACAGTCTGCCCTGGACCACTATCAATTTGAAACTGAGTGAGAAAAAAACAGAGAAGGCCAGAAGCTTTTTTTTAATATCTTTCTACCATCAGTGCACCTGATTCCCCAGTACTGAGCCTGCCATGTAAATGACAAATATGAGTAGTACAGATGCCACTTACCCTATGTATGGAGCAGGTTAACATTCAGCAGAGGTTGATTAAAAAAACCAAAATCACATACAGTGGACCCCCGGATTACGTCATTATTTCGTTCCAGAATGCTGTTCAAGTGCCGTTACCGAACGAATTTGTTCCCATAAGGAATAATGTAAATTAGATTAGTCCCTTTAGACCCCCAAAATTACACTTACAAAAGCACTTACAAAAATACACTAACATAAATGTTCGAGTTTGGAGCAGTACGTAATCCGGGGGTCCACTGTATATGGAAAATGGTTATACAGTGAAATAACAAACATAGTACTAGTACTCAGTGGTGTTCTATTTGTCAGGAAACAAGACAAGTGCTTCCTGACATAGATCTAAAGTCATACGATGACACACTAACTGGAGTTGTTGGTCATATGATCAAGGCCTTCCGCTAGCAACAGTCCACCTCCATCAAAATTAAAGACCACATTATGAAGTACAATGCCTGCACTTTAAAGGAGGGGTTTGGGATATTTTTTGTTTAGAGTGACATCTAAACTGCCATATCTGCACACCTCTGCAAAGACTGATAGTGTGAATGATGGTGAAAGTGTTTCTTTTTTTGGGTCACCCTGCCTTGGTGGAAGATGGCCAGCATGTTGACAAAAAAAAAAATAATGTGATATAGTACCTGATGACTAAAACAAGCATGAGAATATTTATATGCATTTTGGGAACTGACAGTTTAAGAAAATAATATTAGCATTTTAAAAATAGATATTTAGATAGAAAACATGTTTTGCAACATTGAAAACAATTCTAGTAACTCAACTTTGCAATACAGAATGCATGCATACATACAAACATACAGTGGACCCTCGGTTAACGAATACCCCGGAAATCGTGCAATTATGTAAGTATAATTTTGTAAGTTCTTGTGGAAGTGTAGTTTTGGGGGTCTGAAATAGACTAACCTACATGACATTATTTCTTAAGGACGTAAATTCGTTCGGTAATGGCACTTGAGCAGGCTTCTGCAATGAATTTTTTTCGTTAACCGAGGGTCCACTGTACACAGCCAGTGTGAAGGGATTCAAGGAAACCAGTTAGCTGGACTTGAGTCCTGGAGGTGGGAAGCACAGTGCCTGCACTCTGAAGGAGGTGTTTGGAATACTATCTGCTGTTTAGTGTGACATCTAAACTGTTGTATTTGTGTGCCTCTGGCATGACAGTGATTGTGTGAACGATAGTTAAAGTGTTTCTTTTTTGGGTCACCCTGCCTGGGTGGAAGACAGCCAGTGTTAAAAAAAGGAAATATGAACTACAGCTGTTATTTTTAATTTACAGAGCAATATGAGTGGGAAATATATGAAAGGATGGAGCTGTAATTTATTCTGAATACATTGGCTGTCTCTCATCAAGGCAGGGTGACCCGAAAGAGAGAAAATGCACTCGTCATCATTCATTCAATCCATGTCTTGTCAAAAGCGAGCTTACATCACAGTTAAGATAACCCTTTTAAATGCAACATGTATTTCCCACCTCCAGGGCTAACAGTTTTCCTGAATCCCTTCATTCTCTCAACAGTACATCAAGCCATAACAACAATCTGCTTCCATTCATTCCTTTTTAACATGCTCACACAAGCCTGTTGGATGTCATAGACCCTCCCTACTTCCCCAAGATGACCCCTGCCCATCCTTCCCTCCAACCCAAATTTATACACACTTCTAGTCATCCTTTTTTGTTCTTTCTTCTCTAAATGTCCAAACCCCCTCAATAAACCCTCCTCAGGCTTCTGAATAATACTTTCGGTAACCCACACTTAATTATGAAAACAAGGACCCCAGTGGAAGTAAGTCACTTTTGTCTGACTTCTTTTTTGGGTTATCCTAGGCAATTTACACTCTATATGATAAATGTAATTACATATGTGTATCTGTGCCTAAATAAATTTACTTAGTTAACCCTTTGACTGTTTCGGTCGTATATATACGTCTTACAAGCCACTGTTTCAGACTTATATATACTCACAAAATCTAGCAGCTTCAAATTAAGCGGGAGAAAGCTGCTAGGCCCACATATGAGAGAATGGGTCTGTGTGGTCAGTGAGCGCTGTATAAAAAAAATCCTGCAGCACGCAGTGCATAATGAGAGAGAAAAACTCCGACCGTTTTTTTGGATTAAAACGCCATCTTTGAGGTGTATTTTCGTATATTATTTATGGTTGTATTCTCTTTTTTATGGTCTCATTTGATAGAATGGAAAACATACTACAGAAATATAGATGATTTTGATTAGGTTCATGATGAAAACGACCTTGAAATCGAGCTCAAATTAGGGTAAATGTTCGATTTTTGCAAATGTTCAAGAGTAAACAAATCACGCCACGCGTCCAATACACATCAATTGGTGAGTCTAATATTCTTTCACAAGTGCACTGATATTATTTATACCATTTTTACAATAATGCAATAGTCTGCATAACGGTAAATCTTCTATTTTTTGTGTGAATAAAAAATCAAAATAGAAAGCAAGAGCAATATAAGAGGGGCCTAAAAACGTGACTAATGAACAGATAACATCTAATTTTAGTGCCAGGAATGTCTGCATTGTTTATTCTGGACCTATTATGAAATTGACAACTTTTTTATTTTGCATGAAATTGGCCAAATTGCCAATTTCTGACCACTTTATTGGGTAGTTGAAATCGGTAAATTGGTGGTTTCTTGTACTCAATTGATAGAACAAATGGAGTTCTGAAGAAATAGCTATGAGTTTGGTCGACTGGAACAATGGAATTGGCAAAAAATAGGGCTCAAAGTCGGCAAAATTGCTGATGCGTATATATCGCCAAGACCACTAACTTCGCGAGAGCGTAACTCCGTAAGTTTTCAATCAAATTTCATACTGTTGGTGTCATTACCATCGGGAAAAGATTCTCTATCATTTCATAAGAAAATTTTTTTTTTTTAATTTTGCGACAACAGGAGAGCACTCAGGATTAGGGGTTGCGACAGTCAAAGGGTTAATAACACTGACATTAACAATGACAAACTCTAGGGAACATAACAGCCACTTTTAACTACACTGGCTACCAGAATATGACAGTTATTTTGATGGCTTTAACACCAATTAAATTGCTGACAACTCTTAATAATTATTCATATCAAACACAAAGGCCTACAAACCTGAACCAACAGTTTCTTCTGTAAAGGTTTAGTAGAGTTAATGCGTTCAGTGACTGAACTAGATCCAGAGTATTCTAACAGAGTTCCTCCAAATGCCACCAGCTTAGGGAAGGGAGTCACAACTAAGTCACCATTCAGTAAGTATTTCCCAGTTTCCAGGTCAACCAGTGCTGGAAATTAAGAAAAATACAAATAAATGATATATAAAACTTTAAATAGCTGTTATTATTTTGAACAATTTAGTAAAATGCAGTGCATTTAAATTTACTTTTGTTATACATTTTTCTTTCAAATGTTAGTTGAATAAAAGTGCTTTGATATACAAGTCACTGTGCAGCAGAAAAGAAATGAGCACTGAACTCAAATGGAGAAAAAATACAAGCGCAAGAAGATGGGAGCTATGAAGCTTAACTTTCCATACTTTGTTATGGGGATCTGAGCCTAAATTACAAATGCAGAAGATAATATCTACACATTCCCATAAACAGACGACACATTGAGGAGTCGATTTGTTCACTAAACCAGATAAGGCATTCAACACACTACTTGTAGTGGTACAACATACGAACATCTATGACACAGCTTGTATACGTCTGTGGAAACTTTTGAAAGTTTCTGAGATACGACGTCCTTGTTGTCATCGCAGATTAATTTAGGTGTTTTGCCATTGGTGGTGCTTATTCTCGTCTGATGTACAATGCTTTATGTAATACGAGTAATTTCTACCAAATATTTTAACTTAGAAAACTCGTAAACCTGAAATATTCAAATAACAAAGTTTGTAAGTCAAATAGGAAAAGAATGGAAATAGAAAATGGAAGACGTACCAAGGTAGTTATCATCGGTTGGTTTGTCATGATAAGCTCGTTGAGTGAGCTCTATCATGGCAGCCCCCTCAGGAATGATGACAATATCTGTGTACCCATAAGGACGAGGCTCCTCTATGGATTCTGAAGTCACCTGACAAGTTGAGTTGTCGCCATTACACACACCACAGATATCTGCTCCAGGAAAAGATAGAAACATCAGCTCCTGTTAAGTAAATACAAAGCCAAATAAGTAAATTTACCAAGATACTCGTTCTTGCCTGGGGAGTCATGCTCAAAAGAGCTCAACATTAACTTCAATTTACAAGCCTAAATAAGTAACTTCCAGTAAGCCTGACTTGAGTCCTGGAGGTGGGAAGTACAATACTTGCATTCTAAAGGAGGGGTTTGGGATATTGGTTGTTTGGAGTGACATCTAAACTGTCACATCTGGACACCTCTGCAAAGACAGTGATATTGTGTGAACGATGGTGAAAGTGTTTTTTTCTTTTTTCGGTCACCCTGCCTTGGTGGGAGACGGCCATCGTGTTGAAAGAAAATAGTATAACACCACAGTTACACCAACAGGATCTAAAGTCCAGTGTAGCCATGTCTAAATAATCTCTAAAAAACAAAAGAAACAAATATGCTCATCTCTACAAAAAATGCAATGCATACTTGTGGCTTTCTTTTGTGCCTAACAATGTTTTTATTACATGTAAACTACATTATGTGTGTACTGAATAACAGAAATAAAAATGTGAATTTGAATTTGAACAACCACCATTGTTGTACTGTCAGATGCAGGATAACAGAGCCCTCCAAGTTAAATTAAGCTTGCTCAGCCTTATAATAAGCCTATAACATTTAAGGAATGTGACTGGAGGCAGTGGAAGGGACTATGGGTCAATGTTAAAGTGATATATTCCTGCCCTCCAATACAGTGGACCCTCGCTATTCGAACACTCCAAACTCGCCCTTTTATGTAAGTTTATTATTGTAAGTGCTTTTATAAGTGTATTTTTGGGGATCTGAAACGGACTAATCTAATTTACATCATTCCTTATGGGAATAAATTCGTTTGGTAACAGCACTTGAACAGCATTCTGGAATGAAGAATGTTTGAAAGTCGGGGGTCCACTGTATTTATTTCAGCTATTATTTTCAATACAATTACAGTGGACCCCCAGTGTTCGTAGTCATCGGAGTTCGTAAAATTCAGAGTTAGTAACATTTTTTCGTAAAAATATTGGTTCAGTAATTCGTCCCAAATACGTACGCCGGGCCTGAGTGGCCCGACGCACCATTCTCAGTCAGTGTGCCATTGTTTACAAGCGAATGACGGTCACCCCATGCATTCATGCGATACATTTCGTTATTATTCCATCGTTTTTAGTGCTTGCAACTGCTAAATAAGCCACTATGGGCCCAAAGAAAGCTCCTAGTGCCAGCCCTGTAGTAAAGTGTGTAGCAGGCATGCAGGGAGTGTAGCAGCAATGCAGGGAGTGTAGCAGGTATGCAGGGAGTGTAGCAGGCATGTAGGGAGTGTAGCAGGCATGTAGGGGGTGTAGCAGGCATGCAGGGAGTGTAGCATTCATGCAGGGAGTGTAGCATTCATGCAGGGAGTGTAGCAGGCATGCAGGGAGTGTAGCAGGTATGCAGTGAGTGTAGCAGGCATGTAGGGAGTGTAGCAGGCATGTAGGGAGTGTAGAAGGTATGCAGGGAGTGTAGCAGGCATGTAGGGAGTGTAGCAGGTATGCAGTGAGTGTAGCAGGTATGCAGTGAGTGTAGAAGGCATGCAGGGAGTGTAGCAGGCATGCAGGGAGTGTAGCAGGTATGCAGGGAGTGTAGCAGGCATGTAGGGAGTGTAGCAGGCATGTAGGGGGTGTAGCCGGCATGCAGGGAGTGTAGCATTCATGCAGGGAGTGTAGCATTCATGCAGGGAGTGTAGCATTCATGCAGGGAGTGTAGCATTCATGCAGGGAGTGTAGCATTCATGCAGGGAGTGTAGCAGGCATGCAGGGAGTGTAGCAGGTATGCAGTGAGTGTAGCAGGCATGTAGGGAGTGTAGCAGATATGCAGGGAGTGTAGCAGGCATGCAGGGAGTGTAGCAGGTATGCAGGGAGTGTAGCAGGCATGTAGGGAGTGTAGCAGGCATGTAGGGGGTGTAGCAAGCATGCAGGGAGTGTAGCATTCATGAAGAGAGTGTAGCATTCATGCAGGGAGTGTAGCAGGCATGCAGGGAGTGTAGCAGGCATGCAGGGAGTGTAGCAGGCATGCAGGGAGTGTAGCAGGCATG
Organism: Cherax destructor; assembly: GCA_009830355.1. NCBI lineage: Eukaryota > Metazoa > Arthropoda > Malacostraca > Decapoda > Parastacidae > Cherax > Cherax destructor. The sequence continues at coordinate 39,991 of WNWK01010182.1, read as the reverse complement.
TGAGGTGCAGGCATGTAGGGAGTGTAGCAGGCATGTAGGGGTGTAGCAAGCATGCAGGGAGTGTAGCATTCATGAAGAGAGTGTAGCATTCATGCAGGAGTGTAGCATTCATGCAGGAGTGTAGCAGGCATGCAGGGAGTGTAGCAGGTATGCAGTGAGTGTAGCAGGCATGTAGGGAGTGTAGCAGGCATGTAGGGAGTGTAGCAGGTATGCAGGGAGTGTAGCAGGCATGTAGGGAGTGTAGCAGGTATGCAGTGAGTGTAGCAGGTATGCAGTGAGTGTAGCAGGCATGCAGGGAGTGTAGCAGGCATGAAGGGAGTGTAGCAGGTATGCAGGGAGTATAGCAGGCATGTAGGGAGTGTAGCAGGCATGTAGGGGGTGTAGCAGGCATGCAGGGAGTGTAGCATTCATGCAGGGAGTGTAGCATTCATGCAGGGAGTGTAGCATTCATGCAGGGAGTGTAGCAGGCATGCAGGGAGTGTAGCAGGTATGCAGTGAGTGTAGCAGGCATGTAGGGAGTGTAGCAGGCATGTAGGGAGTGTAGCAGGTATGCAGGGAGTGTAGCAGGCATGTAGGGAGTGTAGCAGGTATGCAGTGAGTGTAGCAGGCATGCAGTGAGTGTAGCAGGCATGCAGTGAGTGTAGCAGGCATGTAGTGAGGGTAGCAGGCATGCAATGAGTGTAGCAGGCATGCAGGGAGTGTAGCAGGCATGCAGGGAGTGTAGCAGGCATGCAAGGAGTGTAGCAGGCATGCAGGGAGTGTAGCAGGCATGCAGGGAGTGTAGCAAGCATGCAGGGAGTGTAGCAAGCATGCAGGGAGTGTAGCAGGCATGCAGGGAGTGTAGCAAGCATGCAGGGAGTGTAGCAGGCATGCAGGGAGTGTAGCAGACATGCAGGGAGTGTAGCAGGCATGCAGGTAGTGTAGCAGGCATGCAGGGAGTGTAGCAGGAAGGCAAGGACTTGTTACCTCATGTCTTTATGGAAGGGGATTCCCCTTCCAAACAATGAAAAAACTTCCATCCTCTTCCCTCCTTCCATCTTCCACACATCAACAACTCTTCAATATAGGTAAGTGACATGTTATTATATACTTTTATTCTTCATGTCTCATTGTTTTCTGTGTAATATAATGTATATTTAATGTACAAAAAAAATTATTTTAATACTTTTGGGTGTCTGGAAAGGATTAATTGAATTTCCATTATTTCTTATAGGGAAAAAAGATTTGGAGTTAGTAATATTCGGTGTTAGTAACGCCCTCTGGAATGGATTAATTATGAACTCCGGGGGTCCCCTGTACTAAATTTAAATCTTCTTATTAACACTGCTATCATGATACATTGTAAAAAAAAAAATTTACTTAAAATACTAGTTATATTTAATAGTCTTAGCTTCACACAACTTGATTACAGTAGGTTAAATTTAACACTCAAATGATTTGCCTGTAATATGTCCAAAATGATCCAGATAATCAGGTTTTTCCAAATGAATGAAACAAATGTCACTGAATTTTACAACAATAATGAAAATCTTAAAAATAAAATTGGTGTGTTTGCTTGTACAAGTAATTACCAACTTTCTTTGCAGAGTATCAGGTTAAGTCAAGCATCTGTTTCAACAAGTACAGCATGAAACATCATTCACTTTTTGTTAGGTATAGCGACACATATTCAGCTAATGTGACATTTTATTGGACAATGTTTTGCTTTCCAGAAGCTTTGTTAAAGCTCCTGGAGAGCAAAACATAGCCACAATAAAATGTCGCATTAGTTGCACTTGTCCTTTTACCTAATACATTGTCGGTAATTCTACCTTTATGATTAATTGTACACTTTTACCCACATTCTGCCATACACTCCCTTTATGCTTTTATATTCGACCTCCCTTTCGTTTCTCTTTGTATACTGTTTATGTTGTACTTTTCATAATAAGCCCAGTTCTCAGGTTGTATAAAGCTACTAGCATGAAACTTACTTTTAATTTTACATTTTTGTTGTTCATCCATTATAAAAGTTAGTAATTATAAATTTATACCAAGCTTTGTATTCACTGAATGTTACTAGGTACTGTATTGCCCAGTGGCGGCTCGTGTACAGGCACTGCGGAACTGCAGCACCCTCTATTTTCACTAGATATTATCAATAACATTCAATATAATGAGTCTTTTTTTGTCTTTAATTCTTTCTTTATACTTGTACATTATATAATCCTTAAGCTTAATGTCAGTAGGCATCCCCTAGTACATATATGAAAAAATTACAAAAATCCTTGTATGGAACTGTGCGCTTCACAGTTCAAGCGACTCTGTGTTTGGCTGTTGTGTGCATGCGCACATGTCCAAGATAAGACGCTGCATGCTAGGTAGAGAGCGCACTGTCGCTGACGCAGTGCCAACCCTGTTGTGCAAGTGTACGATAGTGTTTCTTTTTGACTCAACGACATGTGTTGTGCTTAAAAACCATGTACCATATTCTTGAATGTGATAAAGTGTAGAATTAGATGATTAGTGTAGATAAAGTGTAGATTTCCATGCGTGTCGTAAGAGGCAACTAAAATGCCGGGAGCAAGGGGCTAGTAACCCCTTCTCCTGTATATATTACTAAATGTAAAAGGAGAAACTTTCGTTTTTCCTTTTGGGCCACCCTGACACGGTGGGAAATGGCCGACGTGTTGAAAGAAAGAAGAAAAGTGTAGATTTAGATGATCTCATCAAGAGAACAAGGAGAAAATTATTAATCTTTTCGCACAAAGTAGAACAAGAAGAATGGATTTCGTTTTTAAATAAATGGATCAAGCTTGAACTGTAATAATTTAGGTAAGTAAAAAATATTTTTTTGTTTATGATTTTATCAAGCTTATGTATAAATTTTCTTTTTATATGTTTGTTTTGTTTTACACAATATTAAAACAATGGCTAAAAATTTCTGAAGCAGCACCTCCACTAATTTTAGCTACGAGCCACCACTGGTATTGCCACTACAGTGGACCCTCGGTTAACGAATACCCCGGAAATCATGCAATTATGTAAGTACAGTGGACCCTCGGTTAACGAATACCTCGGAAATCGTGCAATTATGTAAGTATAATTTTGTAAGTTCTTGTGGAAGTGTATTTTTGGTGGTCTGAAATAGACTAACCTACGTGAAATTTTTCCTTAAGGGAGTAAATTCGTTCGGTAATGGCACTTGAGCAGAATTCAGGAGTGAAGTTTTTACGAAACTCGGGGGTCCACTGTATAATTTTGTAAGTTCTTGTGGAAGTGTATTTTTGGGGGTCTGAAATAGACTAACCTACGTGAAATTTTTCCTTAAGGGAGTAAATTCGTTCGGTAATGGCACTTGAGCAGATTTCAGGAGTGAAGTTTTTACGAAACTCGGGGGTCCACTGTATTGTTTAGCATCTCCCATGATTATAATTACTGGAAGTCAAATTTAGAAGAAGGTGTAATCTCACCAGCCTTTGCTGTAGAGTTGAGAACATAATCACAGCCAGCTGTGCAGCACTTCCCGTTGACACAGACGTCGTAAGTGCCAGGACCACACGGAGTACCATCCTCGACCTTATCTCGAAGCTTGAAATATGATGCCTGGGTCTTATTGTAGACCTGGCAGAAGAGCTGGCAACTGTCTTCTATAATAATAATAATTTTATTTTGACATGATACATAGTTGTACAAAGGAATATAATAGTTGAGTGTACATGCCAAAAGCCCCTTTGTGTGCAGAGCATTTCAAACAAACTTAATATTAAGTTAAGATTAATTAGGCTATAACAGATTAAATGAGTATAAGAGAATTGAGTATTAATAGGTAATGCTATATGGCTTTAATAGCTCTGGTAGAGAAGTTATAGTAGTGAATAATTACAGTTTTGAATTACTATTTTATAAAAATTACAGTATTACAATAGAACAATTTAAACTATTTATAATATGAAGTAAAATTGAGTATTCATAACAATGAAATTTGAACATTAATTTTGAAGGATTACATTTTACAAAAGAACAATTTACAATATGAAGTATTACAATTTAGTATTCAAAACAATGAAATTTGAACATCCTGATTTTGAAGTAATGAGTACATGGTTGAGCAATCTTTAGCACAATATTCAGTATTGAAACTGAGACATCATTGATACTTTTTTGTGTTGATTTATAGTAAATGGTAGGTATTAAGTACAGCTTGTTTGGTTAATTTTGGGTAATGAGGAGATTCTAAGTAGGGCCTTAAATTGATTTGAAGACAGGGGTCCTGTAGTGTGTTCTGGTAATGAATTCCAGATCTTCAAGCCATTTACATGCATAGCATTTTGCACAGGGAGAGATGGACATGAGGGATATCGAAGAGTGATTTGTGTCGTGTATTATGGTTGTGTGTTCTGTTGTAGTTAGCAAGTAGGAGTTTGAGAGGCAGGTTTATATTTGAATGTAGTGTTCTGTGCATATAGTAGGCACAATAATAAGTGTGGATGTTTTGTATATTGAGTAAGTTAAGACTCATGAAAAGCAGAGAAGTATGCTGTCTGTTACATGAGTTTGTAATCAATCGCACTGCAGTTTTTTGTTGGGTTATTAAAGATTTAAGGTGATTTGCTGTGGTTGAGCCCCATGCACAAATACCACAGGTGAGGTAAGGGTAGATGAGCGAGTGGTATATTGCAAGAAGAGCTGATCGGGGTACATAGTACCTTATCTTTGAGGGGATGCCTACTGTTTTGGAGACTTTCTTGGATATTTGCTGTATGTGAGTTTAAAATTTGAGATTGCAGTCTAGATGGAGACCTAAAAATTGTCCCTCTGAGTGTCTAGAAACGGGTGAACCATTTATCAGTATGTTTAGCTGTACATTTGTAGCTCTGTTTCCAAACAGCATAAAATAGGTTTTGTCTATATTGAGAGTAAGTTTGTTGGTGGTCATCCAAGTAGATAGTTTTAGAAGTTCGGCATTTACAAAGTCTGTTAGTATGGTCGAGTTTGGGTGAGAGAAGACATAAGTAGTGTCATCAGCAAATAAAATGGGTTTAAGGAGTTTAGATGCATTTGGGAGGTCATTGATGTAAATGAGAAAGAGAAGTGGACCAAGGACACTCCCCTGTGGGACTCCAACAAGAACTGGTTGTGTAGTGGAGTTAGCTCCATTTGAGTATACATACTGGGTTCTATTGCTAAGATAAGATTTTAGGTAATCAAGAGTGTGTCCTCTGACCCCGCAATGTTCAAGTTTTTGGTGCAATAGATCATGGTCAACTGTATCTAATGCTTTTCGTAAGTCTATGAAAAGTCCCAGGGGAAATTTGTTTTTCTCGAGCGTCGAATATATTAGCTCAAGCATATGTATAATTACATCATTAGTACTTTTTTTTGGCCTGAATCCAAATTGAGAGGGGTTGAGTATGTTGTGGGATACTAAGTAGGAGTGGACTTGTTTGTGAATTAATTTTTTGAAGATAGTAGGGGCAAGTTTGATATAGGCCTATAGTTGTTCAACTCAGTTGGATCACATCCTTTGAGGATCGGCGTGACCCTTGCTGTCTTGAGTATGGATGGGAAGGTGGAAGATTCAATGGATTTGTTAAACAGGGTTGCAATAATTGATGATAATACATGAGAAGCTTTTTTATACATGAGTGGTGGTAAGTTATTAAGGTCTCCTGTCTTGTTCTTTAGTGTTTTGATGATGAGCAAGATTTCAGTAGGATTTGTTGGGGCTAAAAATAGAGTATTTGGGTAGTTGCCTGTGAGGTAGTCTTTTGGTTGTATGTTTGAGTTTGGAATTTTGTTTGCTAGCTTTGATCCTATGGTCGAGAAAAAGACATTAAGTTTGTTAGCAGTATCGGTTGACTGGAGGAGAGGTTCGTCTGGTTTCGTTAAGTTAATCGTTCTGTTTTGTGACAGCTTTTTAGATCCTGAACTGGACAAGCTGCAGGACTGGTCTAAGTGGTTGCTAGAATTTAGCTCCAGAAATTGCAAAGTTATGAAAATTAGGGAGGAACAAAGAAGACCAGAAACAGAGAACAGGCTTGGAGAACAAAGACTACAAGCCTCTTTCAAGGTGAAGGACTTTGGGATGAGGTAATATTCCCTGAGCTTAAATTTTGACTACCTTATTACTGTGATGAAAACGGTTTTGAAAACCGATAAGTTGAAGAATGATCACTTGTGCAACATTTGGGAATCTTTATTGAGGAAACTGAAGAAACCATTGACTGGAGAAACATTTCTTTACTAAAGATTCTCAACTGCTGTACAAGTCGTTTCATTCTGCCTTATTATTACCTTACACTCATCCATTATATTTAACAGAGATACAATTACAAATAATAAAAACTGAGAGCTTTACTTTCCAAGAAGGATAAAAAGAATTTAATACCCCGCTTACTTCCTGTATATTTCGGTATCCAGATGACGTCTTCGGGAATGTCAGGGAGGCCAAAGTTCTTATTATTGTAGACCTGGCACTGCTGTGTGCGAAAGTCTATGGCATCTGGAGGACAAGGCTGCATGATGCAAGACTCATACCGCACTCGCTCACCTGTGCAGTAATATCCCCCATAACTTGGCTTTGGGGCGGTGCAGTGTCTTGTGGAGCTTCGAACTCCCACACCACAGGTACGGGAACATGAGTTCCACCTGCAGTGATACACAGTATATTCCATCAAGTACAAACTACTATTTTTTTTTGGTTTTGTATATTTGAAGTTTATGATGGTCTAGGTAAATATGAGAGAGAGAGTATGGAAACTTGGTACAAGGATGACAAGTTCAAAACATTAAATAAACATGTATAACACAATAGATATGTAACTCATGTGAAAGATTTAGCTTGAAATTGCAAAAAAAAAAAAAAAAAATATTTCAATGAGTGAAACACTTCAAGGCTCGAAAAAAAATTAGGCGAATCATAAGAGAAAATATATCTTCAAGTACCCTATACAATAGGTTTCAATTAGTGAGAATAATGAATCCCGCAAAGTAGTCACATTATTCAAATGCACATTTCGAATTGTATGTAATTTTTTTGCACAATTTGAAGAGTTTGCGGGGGGTGGGGGATGAACTAGCATTAATTAATTTTGCACTAAATCAAAATTTGCGCTAATCAAATTTGCACTAATCGGGACTGTATGTGTATGTGTATTTCTGTGTTTGGGTTTTAATACACTACTGGGAATGACAATGTATCACCAGTGGAAATAACTAAATTATGTCCACATAATCAATTTTATTTCAGATTAAGGTTTGTACTTTTTTTTCAGAGGTTATAGAACTATTAACCCTTTGGGGGTGGACAGGCCTTCTCGGAAACCTGTTCCTGGGGTCGAAATTTTTTGGAAAAAAAAAAAAAAAATTTTCTTATGAAATGATAATCTTTTTCCGATCATAACGCCACCAAAATTATGAAATTTGATCGAAAACTAACGGAATTAGGCTTTCGCGAAGTTAGCGGTATTGATGACATTTATGCATCGGCGATTTCGCCCACTTTGAGCCCTATTTTCGGCAAATTCCAATGTTTCAGTCTACTAAAATTATAGCTATTTCGCTAGAACTCCATTCTTCTATCGATTGAGTACAAGAAACCGCCTACTTACCAATTTCAACTACCCAAAATAGTGGTCAGAAATGGCAATTTGGCCAATTTCACACAAATTTCAAACGATGCCAATTTCAAAATAGGGTCCAGAATAAACAAGGCAGACATTCCTAGCACTAAAATAACATCTTCTCTGTTCATTAGTCACGTCTCCAGGCCCCTCTTACATTATTTTTGCTTTTCATTTTGAATTTTTATTCTCACAAAAAAATAGAAGATTTACTGTTATTTATACAACTGCATCATTGTATAAATGGTATAAATAATATCAGAGCACTTGTGCACGAATATTAGACTCGCCAGTTGATGTATATTGGACGCATGGTGTGATTTGTTTACTCTTGAACATCGTCAAAAATCGAACATTTTCGCTACTTTGAGCTCAAATTCAAGGTACTTGTCATTGTCAAACCAATCAAAATCATCTCTATTTCTGTAATATATCTTCCATTCTATCAAATGAGACCAATTTAAACGAGAATACATTAATAAATACCATACGAAAATAGACTGCAAAGTCGCTGTTTTAAACGAAAAAAACGGTCGGAGTTTTTTTTCTCTCATTATGCAGTGTGTGGTGCAGGATTTTTTTTATACTGCTCACACTGACCACAGACCCATTCTTTCATATGTAGGGCTACCAGCCGTTTCCCACTTAATTTGAGGCCGCTAGAATTTACGCGTACTAGTACAGCACCAACCCCTGCTCTTAAAACGTACTAGTACGGCACCGACCCCCAAAGGGTTAAATGTTGCTCTTAGAAAGAATGGCATGGGACATCTAGCAAGCATATTTTGACTGAAATCCTACAATTGGTTTGAATTTAAGGGTCAAGTGCCAAGCAAGAACAAAATAGACAAGGCTTCAACAGAATGGGCAAGGCTTCAACAAATTAGACAAGGCTTCTGCAAAATGGGCAAGGCTTCAATAAAATGAACAAGGTTTCAACAAAATGGACAAAGCTTCAACAAAAACATTAATAATCAAAATTATTTGTGGTAAGTCCATCAGTAAAAACAATTGGAGGAGAAAACTGTGAATTCGGAGTGCCTTAAATTTGGAAGTTTGACTTCTAATCTATGTAATATTGTATGGTATATCACAGCGTCATCTGGGAGGCAGTTTTCTTTCTATTTGCTCAGGTGATAAACTGCTGGTTAAGATCCTAAGCTAACTGAAGAGCTGTAAATTATTATTATTAATATAATTAAGGGGGAGCGCTAAACCTGAAATGATCACTCCATTTTTATTTTTTTGCCTAAGTGAATAAAAACCCCAAGTCTGTAAAGGAGTAATAATTATAATTTTACATGCCCTTATATTTCCTATCATATTTTTCCCTAATTATATTGGGCACATTTTTATTATTATTACCACCTTAGACCGCCCTCATTCAAACGTAGTTACCCCATAATTTAATATAATTTTCTATAATTTGAGAAAATGTTAAAAAAAAAGTGTAGTGATGTCAGAAGCGAGACACAGGTATGGTAAGATTGTGGAGAGTGGAGTCAGAGTGCACATGCTGTGGATTCCATCTCACATTGGTCTCCAGATGCATGATAGAACTGATGAATTGGCTAAGCTGTATGCTTTCAAAGAGGGAGTAGATTACAATCTTGGGTTGTCAGTTAGCAGCTTGAGAACAATAATATGAAAAGAACTTATATATATATATATATATATATATATATATATATATATATATATATATATATATATATATATATATATATATATATATATATATATATATATATATATATATATATATTATTACACAGTGGTACCTCGACTTACGATGTTATCATCTTACGTTATTTTCGATAACCAATATTTATAACGTAAGAAATTTGACTGTGACTTACGATGTTTGCTTCATCTAACGACATTCGTACCGGACGTGTCCGCTGGCGCCCAGCTGAGCGCGCACTCCGGGGAGCGTCAGTGCTATTGTTTACAAGCGAGGCGACCACCCACCCACACCACGCATTCATACCAGTATATTGTCATTATTCCACTGTTTTTAGTGCTTGCAACTGCTAAATAAGCTACCATGGGTCCAAGGAAAGCTCCTAGTGGTAAGCCTGTGGCAAAGAGGAACAGAAATATATGTACGATAGAACTGAAGAAGGAGATAATAGAAAAATATGAAAGTGGAGTGCGTATCAGTGAGCTGGCCAGGCTGTATGGTATATTACAATTAGTAATATACACAGAAGAAGGGGTTACTAGCCCCTTGCTCCCGGCATTTTAATCGCTACCATTGTGGCCAAGAAAAATTCAAGTAAAATCAAGGAAGCTGTTGTTGCAAAAGGTTCATGTGTGATCACAAAACACAGACCACAAGTGCTGGAAAATGTGGAAAGGTTGTTGTTGGTGTGGATCAACGAGAAACAGTTAGCAGGAGATACTGTTTCGGAGGCAATAATATGTGAAAAAGCAAGGCAGTTGCATGATGATCTCCTTAAGAAAATGCCTGCAACGAGTGATGAAGTGAGCGAATTTAAAGCCAGCAGAGGCTGGTTTCAAAAATTTAAGAAGCGTACTGGCATACATAGTGTTGTGAGGCATGGTGAGGCAGCCAGTTGTGACAAAAGTGCGGCTGAAAAATATGTGCCTGAATTCCAGGAGTACCTAGAGGCTGAACAATTCCTCCCCAACAAGTGTTTAATTGTGATGAAACAGGCCTGTTTTGGAAGAAAATGCCCAACAGGACCTACATTACTCAGGAGGAAAAGGCACAGCCAGGACATAAGCCTATGAAAGACAGGCTAACTTTGATGCTTTGTGCCAATGCCAGTGGTGATTGCAAAGTGAAGCCTTTACTAGTGTATCTTTTGAAAATCCCGAGTGTTTGACAGATGCGGTGTCAGCAAGTCTAACTTGTGTGTGATGTGGAGGTCTAACAAAAGGCATGGGTCACAAAGGACATTTTCTTAGATTGGTTCAATGGCGTGTTTGGCCCCAGTGTGAAGAAATATCTATTGGACAATAATTTGCCACTTAAGTGCCTCCTGATAATGGACAATGCTCCTTGTCATCCTCCAAACTTGGTAAGAAAATTGTGGAGGAGTTTAAATTCATCAAAGTGAAGTTCTTGCCCCTAATACCACTCCTCTCCTCTAGCCCATGGACCAGCAGGTCATTTCCAACTTTAAAAACTCTACACCAAAGCAATGTTTCAAAAGTGCTTTGGTGTGACCACAGACATGAATATAACCCTAAGAGAATTTTGGAAAAACCATTTCCATATGCTGCATTGTGTAAACCTTATAGGTAAGGCTTGGGAGGGAGTGACTACCAGGACTTTGAACTCTGCCTGGAGAAAATTGTGGCCAGACTGTGTCCTAGAGAGGGATTTTGAAGGTTTTGAGGCTGAGCCTCAGAACCCTGAGCTTGAGCCTGAGCCTGAGCCTGTTGTGGAAGAAATTGTGGAATTGGGCAAGTCTTTGGGGTTAGAGGTGAGTGGTGAGGATGTGGAACAGTTGGTGGAGGAGCACAAGGAAGAGCTAACCACTGAAGATCTGCAAGAGCTTCAACAGCAACTGGAACAAGAGACCAGTGGTCAGGACAATGGTTCAGAGGAGGAGGAGGAGGTGGAACAAAAATGGAAGAATGTGCCTTCTTCAAGGATTAAGGACATTTGTGGAATGTGGAGCAAGGTGCAAGCATTTATGGATGAATATCACCCTAACCATGCTGTTGCAGGCCGTGCTGGCAACCTGTACAATGACACAGTGGTGTGTCATTTCAGGGATGTGTTAAAGAATCGCCAGACACAGAGCTCCCTGGACAAACTTATTGTTAGAAAGAGGTCCAGTGACTCTCAAGCTGGTCCTAGTGGCATTCAAAGAAAAAGGGAAGTAACCCCAGAAAAGAACTTACCACCTGCAGTGTTAATGGAAGGGGATTCCCCTTCCAAACACTAGCATACTACTCCACCTTCTCCCCTCCTCCCGTCCTCCACACATCAACAACTCTTCAATAAATGTAAGTGACATGTTATTGTACAATATTTACATATGTATTTAGGTATTCTTCATTAAATTGTGTATTATTTAATGTCCAAAAGTTCTAAAAAATATTTTATTTAACTACTTTTGGAAGTCTTGGACGGATTAAATTTATTTCCATTATTTCTTATGGGGAAAATTGATTCGAGTAACGATTGTTTCGCCTTAAGATATGCCCTCTCTGACGGATTAGTTTCGTAAGTCGAGGTACCACTGTATATATATCTTCTTCTTTCAACACGTCGGCCGCCTCCCACCAAGGCGGGGTGGCCCAAAAGGAAAAACGAAAGTTTCTCCTTTTACAATTAGTAATATACACAGAAGAAGGGGTTACTAGCCCCTTGCTCCCGGCATTTTAATCGCCTCTTACGACACGCATGGCTTACGGAGGAAGAATTCTGTTCCACTTCCCCATGGAGATAAGAGGAAATAAGAACAAGAACTAGTAAGAAAATAGAAGAAAACCCAGAGGGGTGTGTATATATATATGCTTGTACATGAATGTGTAGTGTGACCTAAGTGTAAGTAGAAGTAACAAGACATACCTGAAATCATGCATGTTTATGAGACAGAAAAAAGACACCAGCAATCCTACCATCATGTAAAACAAATACAGGCTTTCGTTTTACACTCACTTGGCAGGACGGTAGTACCTCCCTGGGTGGCCGCTGTCCACCAACCTACTACCCAGTGTATATATATATATATATATATTTTTTTTTTTTTTCAACAAGTCGGCCGTCTCCCACCGAGGCAGGGTGACCCAAAAAGAAAGAAAATCCCCAAAAAGAAAATACTTTCATCATCATTCAACACTTTCACCACACTCATACATAATCACTGTCTTTGCAGAGGAGCTCAGATACGACAGCTGAGAAAAGTCCCTCCCAGCTGTCACTATCTCAGACCCCTCCTCTTTAAAGTGCAGGCATTGTACTTCCCATTTCCAGGACTCAAGTCCAACTAAATCAATTAACTGGTTTCCCTGAATCCCTTCACAAAATGTTACCCTGCTCACACTCCAACAGATCGTCATGTCCCAAAAACCATTTGTCTCCATTCACTCCTATCTAACACGCTCACACATGCTTGCTGGAAGTCCAAGCCCTCGCCCACAAAACCTCCTTTACCCCTTCCCTCCAACCTTTCTAGGACGACCCCTACCCCGCCTTCCTTCCCCTACCGATATATACGCTCTCCAAGTCATTCTACTTTGATCCATTCTCTCTAAATGACCAAACCACCTCAACAACCCCTCTTCAGCCCTCTGACAAATACTTTTAGTAACTCCACACCTTCTCCTAATTTCCACATTCCGAATTTTCTGCATAATATTTACACCACACATTGCCCTTAGACAGGACATCTCCACTGCCTCCAGCCTCCTCCTCGTTGCAGCATTTGCAACCCATGCTTCACACCCATATAAGAGTGTTGGTACCACTATACTTTCGTACATTCCCTTCTTTGCCTCCATGGATAACGTTTTTTGTCTCCACAGATACCTCAATGCACCACTCACTTTTTTTCCTTCATCAATTCTATGGTTAACCTCATCCTTCATAAACCCATCCGCTGACACGTCAACTCCCAAATATCTGAAAACATTTACTTCTTCCATAATCCCTCTCTCCAATGTGATATCCAATTTTTCTTTATTTAAATCATTTGTTACCCTCATCACCTTACTCTTATCTATGTTCACTTTTAACTTTCTACCTTTACACACTCTCCCAAACTCGTCCACTAACCTTTGCAACTTTTCTTTAGAATCTCCCATAAGCACAGTATCATCAGCAAATAGTAACTGTGTCAACTCCCATTTTGCATTTAATTCTCCATAATTCTCCATAATATGTTTGAATATATATATATATATATATATATATATATATAATGGCTCCCTTACCTTCATGTGTTAGTGACTTGTTAATGGTCCAACTCGGACCAAAACGTTTTCATAAGTTTCTTTCTCACATGTGCGGGTTATTTGAGTACTGTCCCAGTCACGGTATTGTGACTTTTTTGTTCGTTTTAGTAAAAGGTTCTTGCTATCAGAAATTGAAGCTACTTTCTTCCTTGGATCAAACCTGTTTACTTTCCATTCCCCAGGTGTTGTATGAGCTTAATGGGTTTAGTGCTACCCTATGAACATAATAATAATAATTAACCTGATCACCGCCTGTTTCTCAGGTATTTCATGACCCTTAAGACTTCAGCAATTTCCTGTGATTTACCTGTGACCTGTTACGAAAGTTTTCCTACTCTGCTGCCTGGCTTAGGGCCAGGCCTCCCTCTTGATTACCTGCTCAACCAGGCTGTTACTGTTGGTGGCTCAGTGGCCTACATATCCATCACAGCTTGGTTGATATGGCACATATGATTTACATAGTGATCTACTGTCGTCTTGAAGACCTCTACCCTGATTCTTGCAATACAGTGGTACTTCGGGTTACAAGCTTAATTCGTTCCAGAAGGCTATTCGAGTGCTGATACCGAACGAATTTGTTCCAACAAGGAATAATGTAAATTAGATTAATCCGTTTCAGATCCCCAACAATACACTTACAAAAATACACTTACATAATTGTTCGAGTTGGGAGCTGTTTGTATGCCGAGGTACCACTGTATTTCTATTTGCTGGCAGCACGTTGAAAAGTTCATTCTCACGGATGTTGATACAGTGTTCTTTTACTAAGCCCACGGCTATCCTATTTTTTTCCATGCCTATTTTACACTTCCTCTCATATGTCTCACTCCTGTACATTATGATAGTGTACAGATCTGGTACCATACAGAAAAAACAATAAGGCACAATATTGTGGCTAGTTAATGGTCCAAGTCGGACCGAAGCATCATCGTAAGTTTAATTCTCCTATGTGCGGGTTATTTACGTACTGGGACCAGCCCTTCAATGAATATACAAATAATACTAATAATCAATATCTGGCAAATATCAGCGTAAACTTACTCTAGCCATTCACCCCAGTCACCATGCACTTTCTTCATGGCCATCTTATCCTTGGGAACACACTTTCCCCTCAGACACCAGCTACCTGTGCCACACGTAGTACCGTCTGCCCAAGGCATGTGTTGTGTCCGGCAGCCTTCCTTCTCGTCTAGGGAGGTAGTACACCACAACCGCTTACAAGTCGGCTGAAACACCACAAAAAAAACATATTTTATGCTTCCCATTAATATAATAATAAATATTTTGAAAACAGGAAGGATACCAAGAAGTGGTTAAAAAAAAAAACTAGTTGCAGTGGTGTTCTTTGTTGGTGAAAGTTTTTCCCCAGTGGTGGATTTTTCAAGTGACATATGTACATACTGTACTTGAAAAAAAAAATTCACCCATGGGTGACATTTTTCCAAGTACATCACTAGTATAGTGTGTAATGTCACCCATGGGTGACATTACACACTATACTAGTAAAGGCCACTTCAATTAGTGTCATTGAACTTACAATCACAATAAACAAGAGAATGACACTAACCATATAGGGACAGATGTGAGAGGTCATGCCAAAGACATACTGACACTGCTTGCTAGCATTGAAGAGTTCCCCAGCTAGTGTGAATTCAGTGGTCTCTTCGAATAACTTGTTACTCCAAGGCTCGTTCTCAAGACACCTGCCATGACCACCCCTGTTGGAGAGGCAGCGAGGGAGCTACTGGGATGGAAATAAACATCCTGGGTACAAAGCAGTTTAGTGAAGTCAAAACTAGAGTAATGTTTCATATGCGATGGACAATATATTTAAGTTTCACGATGGGGTAGACGAGTCTGAAAATCCTCCTCTTCCTGTCTTGAGTCATAATTTTTAGAATCCATATTCGTAAATAGTGATAGAATAGAATTATGGTACTACTACAACTACTACTACTACTACCACCACTACCACCTTAGGTACTGTATACCCATACATGTTCAGAAATTCACCCATGAATACAATACTACTACTACTACTACTATTAATGCTACCACTACTGCTACTGCTATTTCTTCAGTGCTTTGGGAAAAAAAACAAGAAAAATATGAGAATAACCCTTAACTTAAACAGAAGTGTCGGCCTAAGGTAAGTGTGATCCTTATATATTCTTTCCTGTTATTTCTCATGGCACTGATGAAGAATCCTTAGTGATTTTGCAAATCTTCTGTCAATTATTTTCTAGGTTTTGGACGTTAGTGAGTTTTGATCAAGTTTGTTCTAAAGGAATATTAATTCATGCACTTACACATTTCAATAATAATTAAAAAACAATTTAACACATCGGCCATTTCCACAGAGGTAGGCAGACCCGAAAAAGAAGAAACACTTTCATAATCACTCATTCCATCACTGTCTTACCAGAGGAGTGCCTACACTACTGTTCAAAAACTGTAACATATCTCCACCCCTCCTTCAGAGTGCAGGCACTGTACTTCCCACCTCCAGGTCTCTAAGTCCAGCTAACCGGTTTCCTTGAATCCCTTCACCTTGGAAGTAAATAGCATCATCAAATAAACAGAAATTCATAAGAATCTGCCCTGAGGAAGATGACTGTTTATCACAACCAGATGTGCAGTAAAGGAAGGCAAGGATAACCACGTATGAGTGTGTGATTATGTTGTAGATCCAGCAATAAAGCCATGCTTATGAAGTCCCTATTCTTCTTATTAAGCCTGACTGCCTCTCTTTCTCTAAGTGCTGTATGAACCTTATGGATTTAGCGCCTACCTTGAGTATAATAATAATGATGTCTAGTCATCAGAGCTAAACTGTGTTGCTCTTCTTGTAACTTGTTACGTTTTCCTACCACTGTGATGAAAATCTTCCTAGTGTCCTCTTAAGTTCTATTTTTTTCTTACAACTGTGGCCTCCTGTTCTTCCTGTCGAGGCTACTGAGAAAGCTTTACATATATTTTTTTCATCTCTTTTTTATCGCTATCAGCTAACACTGGCATCTTTAGTGTTGGCAGCCTTTTATCTTGTTAAGTCAACGATATAATTTGTAGTATTTCAGGTGCCCTTAAAGGTGTACCTTAAAGTGGCTGACAGATTGTTTTTCATCCTCAAAAGGTTTCTGTTCATAACTTAAGAATGCCAGATCAGATTAACTTTAAAGCTTAGGATCATGAGAGAAAGGTTCATGAAACTAATGACATGTGCGGGTGCCTTCTGGTCAATTTTATTTATCTATATACAGTGGTACCTCGAGTTACGATATATTTTCGTTCGAGAATGCTGTTCAAGTGCCATTACCTAACGAATTTATCCCCATAAGGAATAATGTAAAATAGACTAGTCCTTTTACACCCCCAAAAATATACTTACAAAAGCATTTAAAAAAATAAACTTACATAAAAGGGCGATTTTGGGGACCATCGTAACTCGAGGTACCACTGTAGTACAGAGGACCCTCAGTTTTCGCCGAAAATTCTTTCCAGAATGCTGCTCAAGTGCCATTACCGAACGAATTTACTTCCTTAAGAAATAATGTCACGTAGGTTAGTCTATTTCAGACCCCCAAAAATACACTTCCATAAGCACTTACGAAAATACACTTACATAAATGTTCGAGTTTGGAGATGATCGAAAACCGAGGGACCACTGTATATCTATACATATATAAATTTGTGTATGCAATAATTTTGCAAAAGTCATTCTGAACCTAACGAAAAAAATATATTTCATTGTGTTTGCTTATTGTTAAATTATTGTAAACTTATCTAAAATATATTTAGTTGGATTAGGCTACATTAAACTGTGGTTGTTATAATAAGATTAGATAAGTTTTATAAGGTTCTTTTGGTACAAAATTATTAATTTTTACATTAACATATACAGTGGTCCCTCGGTTTTCGTGCATCTCCAAACTCGAACATTTATGTAAGTGTATTTTCGTAAGTGCTGTTGCAAGTGTATTTTTGGGGGTCTGAAATAGACCAACCTACGTGACATTATTTCTTAAGGAAGTAAATTCGTTCGGTAATGGCACTTGCGCAGCATTCTGGAACGAATTTTCGGCAAAAACCGAGGGACCACTGTAAATGTAAAAATATATCTTTAAACTTATAAGAGAAAATTTTAGAAAGGACTTAATTTTAAATGAGTTCTTTCTAACTGACCAATTTTACCTATTCGGCAAGACATATACAGTGGTACCTCGAGTTACGATGGTCCCCAAAATCGCCCTTTTATGTAAGTTTATTTTTTTAAATGCTTTTGTAAGTATATTTTTGGGGGTGTAAAAGGACTAGTCTATTTTACATTATTCCTTATGGGGATAAATTCGTTTGGTAATGGCACTTGAACAGCATTCTCGAACGAAAAAATATCGTAACTCGAGGTACCACTGTATATATATAGTATATATACAGCCTCTCCTCACTTAACGTCGGAGTTCAGTTCCTAAGACCACGTCGGTAAACGAATCCGTCGCTAAGTGAGGAGCATACTATAATGGTAGTGAGTTTGTGTCAACTATCTCTGATATTGTTTTAATGTCACCTTCGCATCATTTATAACATTTCTGGTATAGTATACAGTGGACCCTCGGTTAACGAATACCCCGGAAATCGTGCAATTATGTAAGTATAATTTTGTACGTTCTTGTGGAAGTGTATTTTTGGGGGTCTGAAATAGACTAACCTACGTGAAATTTTTCCTTAAGGGAGTAAATTCGTTCGGTAATGGCACTTGAGCAGACTTCAGGAGTGAAGTTTTTACGAAACTCGGGGGTCCACTGTATTTTTAAATGTTTATAAAGCTGTGTACTGTATATTGTAATAAACAGAATAGAGGAAATCAGCTCTAATATACATTATTTAGGTATGCATACTGGTCAGAGAGCTTGTCGTAAGTCCGAGTCATCAGTAAACAAGTACAGTGGAACCCCGAGTTTCGGTCATAATTCATTCCAGAAGGCTGTTCAAGTGCTATTACCAAACGAATTTGTTCCCATAAGGAATAATGTAAAGTAGGTTAGTCCGTTTCAGACCCCCAAAAATACACGTACAAAAGCACTTACAATAATACACTTACATAACTGTTCGAGTTTTGAGGTAATCGAAACTCAGGGGTCCACTGTACATCGCTAAGTGAGGGGAGGCTGCATATATACTATACGTATATTATTACGATTTCGTGACCCATTCCTATTTTTTTTAATCCAAGCGAGAACTCAATTACAGAAATTTAAGGAGTGATTTGGGCTACATAGTTGCCAATTTTACTGGAGAAATTATGAAAATGGAAATACTGATCAGGGATTTCCATGTGATAATTTGTAACTACCTCAGTCGTTCTCCTTCATCCCTTCACCGCTGATGTATCTTAGTGGAAGCCTTCAAACATTGTTGCATTGTAAAGGTGCCTCAAGTGATAGGTAGCTCATAGGAACCATGTAGGTAAATACCAATTTCATAAAGAATATTAAAGAATTCTTGTAGGTTTGTAGATAATTTTAAATATTATGTAAGTGAAGATGAGGATGTCACAGGTAAGTATATGAGGAACTTCTCATGATCACTTATATGCAAATCTCTATCTCTCTCTCTCTCTCTCCCACCAGTATGACCGTTCAAGAATAGCAGAGGTTAGGTTAGGTAAGACTCGTCAGGAAACAGGACAAGTGTTTCCTGACGCGGGTCTTAGTCATATGATGACCCGCAGCTAAAGCTTTTGGTCATCTGATCAAGGCCTTCCACTGGTTTACCCCTCCACTCCTGTAAAAATTATGATTATGATTCTAACCATAAAACAGAAAAAAAACATACAGCAGAACAGCGCAGTTTTAAGCTGAAAGGTGAACCATGCAGCCACAACCAAGTACACACTGAAACTAACATAAACGTAATCTTAGCTTAGGTAAGATTTGTCAGAAAACAGGACAAGTGTTTCCTGACGAGGGACTTACTCATACAGATAACCAGAGGCTCCCTGCACCCGGTAAGACCCTCGGAACACCCTCCAGGTAAGGCGGACATACTCACTGCAGAAACTCTGTAAGGAAGTGCCTGGAGCAGTTGGACCACTCCCAGGGCAGTGTGTTGTGGTCCAGCATACGACTCATTACATTCATGCCTTGGTTACCATCCTCACTGCTGTCTAGCAGGCTGCACTTGTCATCGTTGTCGTGGGGCATGTTCAACCTGAACAATGGTATAATAATAATAATAATAATAATAATAATAATAATAATAATAATAATAATAATCTTTACTTCTACAAGTCAATGATACATCTTAAACAGACCCTACCTGACATCAATGACATACTATGTATATATAATAATATTAATAATCTATTTCTATAAGTACATGATACAACCTATACAGACCATAGCTGACATCAGTGACATACTAGTAGTATATAGAAAGCTTCTGGTTATGCAGAGCATTTCCCGCAACTTAGGTTAATTTTGTCTCCAGGATGCGACCCACACCAGTCGACTAACACCCAGGTACCTGTTTACTACTAGGTGAACTGGGACAGCAGGTGTAAGGTGACTAACACCAAGTATCTACTTACTGCTAGGTGAACTGGGACAGTAGGTGTCTTAAGGAAACACATCCTAATGTTTCCAACCGTACCGGGGATTGAACCATGGATCTCAGTGTGAGAGGTGAGTGCGCTACCAACCCAGCTACGAGACACCGTTATAGTGATACCAACAAGATGTGGAAAAAAGACACTTGTGTACAGTTCATGTCCTGAACTGCATGTGTGTTTTTTCCACATGTTCAACCTGAATGGTGTCCCGTGGCCTGGATGACAACATTCTCGCCTTGCATACTGAGTGTCCGTGGTTCAATCCCCGTCAAGGGTGGAAACATTATAATAATAATAATAATAATAACACCTGGTGTCCCTGTTCACCTAGCAGTACGTAGGTACCTGGGTGTTAGTGGACTGGTGTGGGTGGCATCCTGGGGGACAAGATTGAAGGACAGCAATGGATATAAGACAAACAGTCCTCGATAACACACTGACTTTCTTGTGTTATCCTAGGTGGATAACCCTCCCTTCCCTGGGTTATCCTGGGTGGCTAACCCTTCCTACCCTGGATTATCCTAGGTGACTAACCCTCCCTACCCTGGATTATCCTGGGTGGATAACCCTCCCCAGGTTATCCTGGTGGCTAACTCTTACTTCCCTGGGTTATCCTGGGTGGATAACCCTCCTCGGGTTATCATGGATGGCTAACCCTCCCCCAAGGTATCCTGGTGGCTAACCCTTCCCCGGGTTATCCTGGTGGCTAACCCTCCCTTCCCTGGGTTATCCTGGGTGGCTAACCCTCCCTTCCCTGGGTTATCCTGGGTGGCTAATCCTCCCTTCCCTGGGTTATCCTGGGTGGATAACCCTCCCTTCCCTGGGTTATCCTGGGTGGATAACCCTCCCTTCCCTGGGTTATCCTGAGTGGATAACCCTCCCTTCCCTGGGTTATCCTGGGTGGATAACCCTTCCTTCCCTGGGTTATCCTGAGTGGATAACCCTCCCTTCCCTGGGTTATTCTGGTGGCTAACCCTCCCTTCCCTGGGTTATCCTGGGTGGCTACCCTCCCTTCCCTGGGTTATCCTGAGTGGATAACCCTCCCCCAGGTTATCCTGGGTGGCTAACCCTCCCTTCCCTGGGTTATCCTGGGTGGATAACCCTCCCTTCCCAGGGTTATCCTGGGTGGCTAACCCTCCCTTCCGTGGGTTATAAGAACATAAGAACATAAGAAAGAAGGAACACTGCAGCAGGCCTACTGGCCCATGCGAGGCATGTCCAAGTCTCCCACCGGCTTAAGCCAATGCCCCGACTTATTGGTCTATAGTTATCCTGGGTGGCTAACCCTCCCTTCCCTGGGTTATCCTGGGTGGCTAACCCTCCGGGATCAAAGATCCCAACAAATCTTATCTAACAAGTTAGGCTTTACTAGGAGGGTGCGATCCTTTCAATAGAGTTGTCTTAATGTTTGGATCAAACCTGAATGTATGATCCTTACGGGGTTAGCGCTCCCCCCTGAATGTAATAATAACGCCACTAACGGGCGAAACATTGCACAGAGACCTACAGTCATCAGGGTGTCACTGATTCAAGAAACTGGCGCTACCATCCTCATTATCTCCCACTCCCCAGCTACCCAATGGCCCTCTTAAGGCTTTAGCGCTTCCCCATGAATATAAAAAATATTAAAAGAGTGTAACCTGGTATATATATAAGCATATTTGAAAATATACGAGGCATATTCAGCATATATGATTTCTTTACCTTAGAAAATAATTAGACTACAAAATTAGGGACTGTTTCGTGGACAAGGTTCCTAACATGTACCTATTCACCTAGCACGAAATAGGTACTGTACTGTACCTAGGTGACCTTGGTGTAGCAGGAAATAGGTACTGTACTTAGGTGACCTTGGTGTAGCAGGAAATAGGTACTGAACCTAGGTGACATTGGTGTAGCAGGAAATAGGCACTGTACCTAGGTGTAGTGGGAAATGAGTACTGTACTTAGGTGCAGTGGAAAGTACTGCACTTAGGTGCAGGGGAAAATAAGTGCTGTACCTGTGTAGCTAAAAATAGGCAATACCAATAGGTGTAGCAGGAAGACACATAGGTGTATTAGAAAGTTACGTAGGTGAAGTAGACACACCTAGAAGTTGTATGAGATACCTTGTAGTATAAGACACCTAGGTGTTGTATAAGATACCTAGGCGTAGTGTAAAAGACACCTAGGTGTAGACACTTAGATGAAGAAGACACTTAGATGAAGAAGACACCTAGATGAAGTAGGGATACACCTAGGTGAAGCAGAAAGACACCTATATGAAGTAGAAAGACACCTAGGTGAAGCAGAAAGACACCTATATGAAGTAGAAAGACACCTAGGTGAAGCAGAAAGACACCTGGGTGTATAAAGGCACTTAAGTGTAGACACCTGGGTGTATAAAGACACCTAGGTGTGATAAAAAGACACCTAGGTGTATTGGCAATATGCCAGGATAGGTGAAGGGTGCTGACAGGTGTCTTTAACACCATATTTTAGATGGTAACTACTAACAGGTGACCCAGCTCATGGGCGATAGTGAAGGCCGCTGAGAGTCCGTTGTCCTGAACGATGGCGCAGGACGAGTGGCGGGAACACATGGTACCCAGCTCAGCCAGACCCAGCGTGTCGCAGCTCTTGGTCCTGGGGTTACGACAGATGTTCTCCCTGCAGAAGATCAACATTTCAGACTTAATGTTATGCATACAACCTGCCTCTCATTTCTCAATTATTTCCCCTGGTTTCTTCTATGTAGCAGTAGAGGGGTGTTTCGGGGGGTCAACGCCCCCGCGGGGCAGTTCGTCACTCGATTATGTAGCTTCTGTGCCTTCAATGAGTAGAATGTACCCGTTTTATATGGAGATGCATGTCTGTTTTATAAGAACACTGTTTATTGCCGAGGCTTTTATTAATTAGTTCAAAAGCAATAAACCCAACAGTGTAAGGCTTAGGTACTTAACCTCAATAGGTACCTATTGTTTACCCAAGTAAACAATGTCTGCAGAAAGAACTTGGGCACTTACTGCTAGTAACACAAATATGCTAATATAAATAATAGTAATAATAATAGTAATAACAGACGAGCCAAACACCAGACAAGCCTGACTCTGTGTCAGGCTGCACCAAGACAACACTAGAACCTTATCAAAAATAGTCAATATGATAATGCTAAATATAGACCAGCTTTGTGTTCCTTACAGCAGTGATTTTTGAGTGAAAATTTGAGTTTTTATTTACATTTATGTATATAAAAACTCAAATTACAGGGAAGTGTTCTGTTTTTTATTGCACATACTACGAGGCTTGGTCATAGACCGGGCCACAGGGGCGTTGACCCCCGAAACCCTCTCCAGGTATACTCCAGACAAGTGAATAAATGCTTCACAAAACCGACACGTTGATAAATGAGACATTTTTGCAACATTTGAGGTATGTTTATTCTGGAAACGTTTCGCCTACACAGTAGGCTTCTTCAGTCAAATACAGTGGCAGCAGAAGCAGTGGAGATGTAAAGATGTTCCACGCTATGGTTGGCCCACAGGATGGGTATGGGGTGCATAATAAAGATATCAAACTAAAAAAAAGCTATGGAGTAGAACTTTGTGTTCACTTCTTGTATGTCTCTAAAAAGGCTTTCAATTGAGCTGATGTAGGTAACAGTTCTTAGCTTGTAAATAAAGTTAGGGACTTAACCAAACCTTGTAAGCCCTATGTTATATATATATATATATATATATATATATATATATATATATATATATATATATATATATATATATATATATATATAATTATATAACGCAGGTGGTGTGGGACTACACATGTGCATCTACCTTGGCTGATACCTATCTCCAATACACCAGGGAGGAAGGAGGGGCAGCTGCCACCTTCAGGGAGTCCCAGAAGTCGACAAAATATGGAGAACTTGCCCATCATTATATGTTTGTTCCCATAGGCTCAGAGACCCTTGGCTCATGGGGAAAGAGTGCATCTAAGTTCCTCAAGGAGCTGGTCAAAAGACTCAACAGGGTAACTAGGGATCCCAGGGCAGCTAGTTTTCTGTTCCAGCGACTCAGCGCTGCTGTTCAGAGGGGTAATGCATGCTGTATTCTGGGCACGCGCCCCAGCTCGGAGGAGCTGGATGAGATTTTCGCATTATAATCAGTGACAAACATGTAACAATATGTACTAGACATGTATCTCTCACACCTCGTGTACTGTATATGCCATCTTTATATCAACAATTTATCTCTCAAATCTTTTGTACCATATTATGTAATAAAATATACCTATTGGTAAAAAAAAAAAGGTGGTAGGGGAAGTGGAATATTCAAATGGCATCACGAAGAAATCCAAATTTTCTTCCTTGAAGCCTTTTTATCCACTTCTCCGAGGCTATGGGTCCCACAATTTGTACCAGAGGTGGACCCCATCGATTATATATATATATATATATATATATATATATATATATATATATATATATATATATATATATATATATATTCTGTATGAGGCACAAGTACGCTCACACCTTGAGTATGCTCCACTTGGTTTGCCTGCCCCCCCCCCTCTCATCTGCGACTGCTTGACAAAGTAGAGAACAGAGCAAGACGTCTCATCTCTCGCCTGGACCCATCCTGGATAGATCTGTCATTTCATCAGAGCCTTCAACACAGGAGGGATGTGGGTGGCCTTACTGTTATGTACAAGGCCAACATTGTCAAAGTGCCACACTTGGCTCCACTCCGAGGACAGCGAGAAGCAAGCTTCTATACCACAAGACGGGCAGAAAGCAGCAACTTCACTATGGCTGTAACCTTCTCCAGAACACTTCATCTGAGATCACTTATTCCCAGGATGACTCGAGTCTGGAACACATTCGTACAGCATTATGATGTCAACGAGATAAAGTCAGTTGATCAAATGAAAATGCTGGCTCACAGATGGCTCCAACTTAATCCTGTTCCCTACTTGTATGTTTCATAACAATAACAAGGCTTTCAAATGAGCTGATGTAGGTAACAGCTCTTAGCTTGTCAATAAAGTTAGGGATCCTTAACCTAACCTTGTCAAACCCTATGTAAAAAAACCAGAGAATAATAATGTTGTCACCTGGTAAGGAGAAGAGCCGTGTCGTAGCGTCTAGGATGCTGCGGGTTGCGCTTCAGACCCTTCTGTTGCCACTTGCAGAATATTTTCAACATCTCTTCGGCAGACTTTCCCGGCACCTCAGCACTGTTGTCTTGTTCTCTCCGGGGTACAAACTGCTGTCGGTCCTGATGTACCACCTCAACCACCGAAATGTCGATGCGGTTCCCGATGCTCGCGTCACGGAATATCAACGCCACCTAGGAGGATTAAAAAAAAAATCACAATACCCTGGCTGGAACAATTCATCATAAACCCAATGAACCAAATGTAAACCCTTTTGGGGCCTAGTTCCTAGGCCTTTTGTGTATCCATATGTTCTTGCGCTACCGTCCACAGGATGGCTATGAAGTATACACAATAAACTAGCCACTATCATCCACAGGATGGATATGAAGTGCACAATAAACTAGCCACTACCATCCACAGGATGGATGTGAGGTACACAATAAACTAGCCACTACCATCCACAGGATGGATATGAGGTACACAATAAACTAGCCACTACCATCCACAGGATGGATATGAGGTACACAATAAACTAGCCACTACCATCCACAGGATGGATATGAAGTGAACAATAAACTAGCCACTACCATCAACAGGATGGATGTGAGGTACACAATAAACTAGCCACTACCATCCACAGGATGGATGTGAGGTACACAATAAACTAGCCACTACCATCCACAGGATGGATATGAGGTACACAATAAACTAGCCACTACCATCCACAGGATGGATATGAGGTACACAATAAACTAGCCACTACCATCCACAGGATGGATATGAGGTACACAATAAACTAGCCACTACCATCCACAGGATGGATATGAGGTACACAATAAACTAGCCACTACCATCCACAGGATGGATATGAGGTACACAATAAACTAGCCACTACCATCCACAGGATGGATGTGAGGTACACAATAAACTAGCCACTACCATCCACAGGATGGATATGAGGTACACAATAAACTAGCCACTACCATCCACAGGATGGATATGAGGTACACAATAAACTAGCCACTACCATCCACAGGATGGATATGAGGTACACAATAAACTAGCCACTACCATCCACAGGATGGATATGAGGTACACAATAAACTAGC
This sequence comes from Cherax destructor, assembly GCA_009830355.1. Classification (NCBI taxonomy): domain Eukaryota; kingdom Metazoa; phylum Arthropoda; class Malacostraca; order Decapoda; family Parastacidae; genus Cherax; species Cherax destructor. The sequence goes on along the minus strand of WNWK01010182.1, from coordinate 13,592 downwards.
CACTACCATCCACAGGATGGATATGAGGTACACAATAAACTAGCCACTACCATCCACAGGATGGATATGAGGTACACAATAAACTAGCCACTACCATCCACAGGATGGATATGAGGTACACAATAAACTAGCCACTTCGGTGTCAAAATCTCCAAATCTCTTCAAAGAATACCGAGTACTAATACTAGTTCTATTTTGCAATTCTCTGTAAATAGCTCCAGGAATATTACCCAGTGCCTGTATGGACATCATTCTCTATTTTTTCCCTCGAATTTTAAAGAATTTGTCTTTTTGCAAGATTTGTAGGAGGGGCAGAAGTAATGAATGTGCATGGTCGCGGTTCGATACCCAGTCAGGGCGAGTGGAAACGTATTTAGCGATGCCGGCCCAGTTCACCTAGGTGTGAGTTATTTGTTGTTGCTTGTATTATGGGGAATAATGGTAAAATTGAGAAATAATGAGTGTGAGGCCAGGAGCATAAATGTGCTAATGACAATAAAAACAGGTTGTGGAAATTATTAGCACCAAGAAATTCCAGTGCCTGGTTCGTATGTCAATATTTGATAGTCATGGCCACAGTAATGGCGAGTGTTGTATCGCTCTCTAACAGACCACTAACAAATACTTCTATGTAGGAATACGGAGAGGAATCGTAATATTAACATACTAATTGACAAAGAATTATTTAGGTAGGCTTGAATTGTTAGTAAATAATATAAGAATTAATAATGTAGCCTTAGACATTAGTATTTCGTTATATTAGGTAATGAGATCAGGTATATTGTGAAAGCTAGCAACTCTGAGCAAGGTAGAGAAGATGGGGGTTCACAAAATGCAGAAACATTCTTCTGGCATCAGCTCCCTTGGTGGTTATATTCCCTAGGAGCTACCAGCTCAGTGGCCCCACGCTGTTTACAAAATATTCCGTTTGGAAGCCAGTAAAGACAGAGGCACTCTCCGACGGACCGTCGATAGTCTCTGTGTGCCAGACCCATTTGTGAGACTCATTCCTGGTTTTTTTCCTATGTAGGTGGCCACCAAATTAATGGGGAAATGAGGGAATAGTTTGGCTTGTGGTTAGCAGCGGGCCAAAGCCCAAAGCAAGGTAATTAACCAGGATTGCTGGTTAACTAACCCTTCAATATTACGCCAGAAGCTAGTAATCTTTCCGTGTACATAAATATTAGTTAGGGTAACCCCAAGGAACACACGGACCCATAGTATATGCTACGATTACTAAATTTTCAATTGTTTACAGGAACCATTCCTCCTGTGCATGTGGCATCTAGGATAGGGAGGAGTCAGAAGTTCATACCCTGCTAGATTCAGGGGGATTTCTAAATAGGGTCAACTCACCCCACATCGTCTGTTCTAGTTTGTGCATGGAAATAGGCAGGAATTTCCCGTCAGGCAGTTAACTCTCTAAAGAAGTGTATCCACAGAGGTGCTTGTAAGAACAAGACATGAAATCTTGGGTTAACTGTGTATAAAGTGATTGTCAGAGTGGGCATCTCACAGGTTGTCAGAGTGGGCAGCTCACAGGTTGTCAGAGTGGGCAGCTCACAGGTTGTCAGAGTGGGCAGCTCACAGGTTCCCACACAGGTAATCCACAATGTCACTACGAGACGAACAATTTACAAGTAACCCACAAATTGAGGATAAATGACTCACGAAATCGTAATAATTCAATTGCAAATAAACCATGGAACGGGTGGGGTTTAAACCCATGGCAAGTAAGTCGTAAAACCCACAGGCCAGTGTGTTAACCGCTCGGCCCTGTGGTTAACACACTGGCCTGAGTTTTACGACTTATTTGCCCTGGGTTCTAACCCCTAACTCGTTCCCTGATGTAAGATAAATCTTTGGACGACGTTTCGATCTAACGTAGACCATCATCACGCCAGGGGTGACCGAAATGTGGACAACAGGTACACTGTTTGGTAAAAGGGCACATATGCAACTAATGCAACATTTTATTGTGGCAACGTTTCGCTCTCCAGGAGCTTTGTCAAGCCGTAACATTATGCTTAGGTTAGGTAAGGTTCGTCAGGAAACAGGACAAGTGTTTCCTGACGCGGGTCTTAGTCATATGATGACCCGCAGCTGGAGCTTTTGGTCATCTGACAGAGGCCTTCCACTGGCTTACCCCTCCAGCACTTTAAAAATTATGGTCATACTTATAACCATTGAGTATATTATTATGACTTGGTATTAAAGGACAAATTGGTTTAATAAGACACGTAAACAAACACTAGGACACATTTATTAGAAAACGTTTCGGTCCTGGGACCCTGATCACGGTCCCAGGACTTTACGCGTCTTTCTGAACCCCATTATGACTTACCACAGACATGAGGGTGAGGACGTAGAGGTTGAAGTGCTTGCCATGGTAGAGAGCCATTTTGTTATCCACCACTACCATCACCTCGATGGTGTAGCGCCGAGAGTAGAGGAACCTGCGGGTGCGGCTGCGGCTACGGCCTCCTCCCTTCCACGCTGCTCCTGCCGCACCAGAAACGAAGATCGGTTAATGTACAGCCTACTACCAGGAAATATTGCCAGTTCTGGCTGCTTTGACTGTAATGTGTAGTAGTAGTAGTAGTAATAGTAGGAGTGGTAGTAGTAGTAGTAGTAATAGTAGGAGTGGTAGTAGTAGTAGTAGTAATAGTAGGAGTGGTAGTAGTAGTAGTAGTAGAAGTAGTAGTAGTTACTAGTTGTTAAAGGACTTGTCGATAGACACCTACCTGTGTTTTTTTTTTTGTATGTGTGTGTGTGTGTGTGTGTGTGTGTGTGCGCGCGCGCGCGCGTGTCTACTCACCTATTTGTTAATGCAGTCTCAGCTCCTGGCTTCCTAAGTTACCACTTGCCAGATTCACTCCCCCCTAGCCTTGTAGGCCCTGTCATACCTTATCATAAAACTATGTATGGTGCTTACCTCTACTTCTTCATCCAGGTCATCCCATTTCCTGACTACCCTGAGGCTGAAGAAATACTTCCTGACATTCCCATGACGCATTTGCATTTCTAACTTTTTGATATACCTTTGATGAGTTTCGAGGGTTTTTATACTCCCGGAGCCCAGCCATGGGCCAGGCTCGTCTGGTGTTTGCCTGATCAACCAGGCTGTTGTTGCTGGTGGCCCACTGACCCACATATCCATTACAGCCTGGTTGATCTGGCACCTGGTGAAGATACTTGCCCAGTTTCTTCTGGAAGACTTCTACACTTGTCCCAGCAGTGTTTCTGATATCTTCTGGTAAGATGTTGAATAATCTGGGGCCATGAATGCTGATACAGTGTTCCCTTATTGTTCCCACAGCACCCCTACCGCACCGAATACATCTGAATTTTCTCCATTTTCTTAACATATTTTATCAGGTGTGGGTTCCATGATGGAGCTGCGTACTTCAGGATGGGCCTGACGTATGTTATATAAAGGCCACGGAATGACTGTTGAGATTCCCGAAGGTTACTCTCAGATCTGCAAAACGAACGCAGGTTACTGAGCTGATGTGTGTCTCAGGTGATATGCTCGGCACTGTGCTCACCCCTACCTCTTTCTAATTTGAGTGAAATCTGCTGCCTTTGTCACCCGAGTTTATACTCAGTTTCTGGTTTTCTTGACAATTTCTCAATTTTCACAACCTTGCATTTGCTGGGGGTTGAATTCAAACAACCACTTATATAGCCAATCCTGCAGTTTATACAGGTCCGTTCATAGCCTTCCTTGTTCTCATTGGTTTTTATTCTCTTTATTAATTTTACATCATCTGTAAACAGGCATACATGTGTCTCTTCTGGTACAGGAGGGCCCCGCTTATACAGCAAGTCAGGTTCTGGATTAATCCCGTTTAGGAGGGCCCCGCTTATACAGCAGGCTACTGCTGTAAAGAGAAAATCACAGTAAAGTTAAACATAGCCTTTTTTTTTTTAACTTTCAAATGCATATAAAAGGCTGATAACAATAGAGCCAGGCCTATTGTTATTAGTACACACATTACTTACCTTAACATATTCTCATCCTTAGCTTATAGTGGTGAATATATTTATTGTAGGCAGTCTGAATAAATGAAGAATGGGTATAACTAAAAACCGCTGTAATACCGAAACACTGTAAAGTGCGGAGCCTGCCTGTATGTCAAGGTATGACTGATATGGCTAATATCAATCCTTGCAAAATTCCACTTGATACTTATTCCCATTCTGATAATCACTATTTCCTTCCCCTAAAGTGTTCTTCGACCCACTGGAGTACATTGTAGTTAGCCCTGCCTGTACTTAAGTATTTACCTCAGTCTCTGAGGTACACCATCAAATGACCTCTTGCAGTCTAGGAAAATACAATCCACTTAATCCTCCCTCTCGTGTCTACTTCTGTTACCTTGTCATAAACTTCCAACAGGTCTGTAAGACAAGATTTGCTATCTCTAAACCCGTACTGGTGCTGAGTATGAAGTCAGTTCATCACAGGTGCTCCACCACTCTCCTCATTATCTCTATTACATTAATTAGTATGAATGTTAGTATTAATGGTCTGTAATTCAATGTTTCCTTTCTGCTTTTTTAAATATTGGGACTACGACTGTTGACTTCCAGACTTCTGGCAACTGCTCCATATCCATTAGCTTGGTGGAGATTTCAACTAGTGTTTGGGACATTGGTGCCGTTCCCTCTTGCAGAATCCATGGTGATACCTTGTCAGGTTCCATTGCCTTTCATGTATGCAGCTCACTCGAAGGATTTTCTTTCACCTCTTGCCCTGCTGTGTGTATGGTGTACAGTACCTGTTGTTTTACCTGGAGAGAGTTTCGGGGGTCAACGCCCCCGCGGCCCGGTCTGTGACCTCACACATTCTTCCTGGCAACCTGATACTGCCACTGTTATTACCGAGAATACCTCACTAAACAGTTCAACCTTTTACATATTTCCTAGTCGCAGTTTTTGAACTGTGGTATCGGCATATCTCTGGCAAGACAGTGATGGAGTAGGTGATGATGAAAGTGTTTCTTTTTTTTCGGGTCACCCGAAATCAGTGGGAAACGACCGATATGTTAAAAAAATACTGATGTCTTTCTTCTGTTGTGACTGGAAAGAAGTTTCATGGCCCTGTCCTAGATCAGGAACTTCAGTTGCTGGCTTGATGGACCAGGCTGTTAGTGTCAGCCACACACAGTAAATTGTATGCACCACAGTCTTGTTGATCAGAAACTGATATAAGGAACTTACTGCTGGCCGCACGCAACCTGACGTACGAACCACAGCCTGGCTGGTCAGGTACTGACTTTAGGTGCCTGTCCAGTGTCTTCATGAAGACAGCCAGGGGTCTATTGGTAATCCCCCTTATGTATGCTGGGAGGCAGTCGAATAATCTTATATTTCCACAGTAACTGAAATCTGTCCTCAATGAACATCATATTGTTATCAGCGGCACACTGGAGGAAGACTTGGTTTACATCACCTTGAAAGTTAGCTGTTGTGTCCTGGTAGTGCGGGGACTTCCAGCAGCTTAGGGACCACTGGGAGGTGAGTCAAGACTGCAAACCTTTTAGACAGTTGGGGACAAAAACAGGTTCTGAATGCACCGAGTGCAGAGTAGATAGTTCCTTAGCAACACTCAGAGTGATAAGACACATGTGCAACAGTTTGGTATCATAATTTCCAAAAGTTTAGCCTATACAGTAGGCTTCTTCAGTCGAATACAGAGGCGGCAGCAGAAGCAGTATTATTATTATTACAGTCAGAACTAAGCAGCAGAGGTGTAAAGACGATATAATCAGTCCATCACCCTCGAAGACTTAGTTTTGAAGTGGTCAGTCCCTCAGCCATCATCATTTTCACAACCCTGGGAACACTTTGTATGCTCCTTGCTGGCCCAGACAAAACCCTGGGAACACTTTGTATGCTCCTTGCTGGCCCAGACACAACCCTGGGAACACTTTGTATGCTCCTTGCTGGCCCAGACAAAACCCTGGGAACACTTTGTATGCTCCTTGCTGGCCCAGACAAAACCCTGGGAACACTTTGTATGCTCCTTGCTGGCCCAGACAAAACCCTGGGAACACTTTGTATGCTCCTTGCTGGCCCAGACAAAACCCTGGGAACACTTTGTATGCTCCTTGCTGGCCCAGACAAAACCCTGGGAACACTTTGTATGCTCCTTGCTGGCCCAGACAATGGATTGCCTCACACGTACTTCCTGACGTTGTCAGAAGGATCCATCACCTTCACTATGGTTCCTTTCCACTCTCAATATTACAATTTCGACAACACAGCATAAAATTATTAAATTATTTTAAGACCAAATATTGTCTGGAAGTTGCTACTACTGATATTACTACTACTACTAATATTACTACCACTTACTACTAATAATATTACAACTACTACTGTTACTAATATTACTACTGTTACTCAAATAACCCGCACAGAGGAGAGACGAGTTTAAGACGTTTCGGTCCGACTTGGATCATTTACAAACTTACACAGAAAGGAGAGGAGGAGGAGGTAGTATATATTGGCCAATTATTTGTGTACTGTTCCAGTCACGGTATTGTGCCTTTTTGCTCTTCACTACTGTTACAGTTACTACTACAACAACTAATAATAATACGTTAATATCAATACAAAACGAAACAGCAAAAAGCCTAGTGTCTCCACCAGCCTTTGATATACATTTGAAGAGTTTCGAGAGTTTATCTACTCTCTGAGCCCGGCCATGGGTCACGCTCGTCTGGTGCTTGCCTGGTCAACCAGGCTGTTGCTGCTGGAGGCCCGCTGCCCCACATATCCATCACAGCCTGGTTGATCTGGCACCCGATGAAGATACTTGTCCAGTTTCCTCTTGAAGGCTTCTACACTGGTTCCAGCAGTGTTTCTGATATCTTCTGGTAAGATGTTGAATAGTCTGGGACCCCGGATGTTAATACAGTGCTCCCGTATTGTCCCCACCGCACCCCTGCTCCTCACTGGGTTATGGCAGTGTACAGATTTGGGACCAGGCCCTCAAGTACTTTCAGCCTAGCTTATGTTGTTGTCAAGTCTGGAAGTTTACAAGGCAGGAGGAGAGAGCCCAGATGGGGGCCAGTGACTGGTGAATGGGTGTGGGCCCAGTACCTTTCCCACTATGTTAGTGGGCGGTGCTGCAACCCACTGGCCACAATAGTACACTGACCTTTCACAAGTTAGATTCTGTAGAACCAGTACTTTCCTAACAAAAACCGTTCGTGCATTTCCACACGATCTCACGTGCTTCACAAAACACGAAACTGGTTAGGCTAGATTTTATTACATTTAAATTGTTTATTTAAATTAGGTTAGAGTAAGTTAGGTTAGGGAACTTAGTTTACATTTATTTTGATTTGATTAGATTATGTAGATTAGGTTAGTTAGGATTAGGTTAGGTTAAATTGGGATAGTTAAGATTACATTAGCTTAAGTTAGATTTGGTTAGTTTTGATTAGTACTGCTTGTCCTGGCCCCCCACAAGCTGCTTGTTCTGGCCCCCCACAAGCTGCTTGTCCTGTCCCCCCACAAGCTGCTTGTCCTGGCCCCCCACAAGCTGCTTGTCCTGTCCCCCCACAAGCTGCTTGTCCTGTCCCCCCACAAGCTGCTTGTCCTGTCCCCCCACAAGCTGCTTGTCCTGTCCCCCCACAAGCTGCTTGTCCTGTCCCCCACAAGCTGCTTGTCCTGTCCCCCACAAGCTGCTTGCCTTGGGGCCCCACAAGCTGCTTGTCCTGGGCCCCACAAGCTGCTTGTCTGTCCCCACTGCTGTCCCCCACAAGCTGCTTGACCTGTCCCCCACAAGCTGCTTGTCCTGGCCCCCCACAAGCTGCTTGTCCTGTCCCCCCACAAGCTGCTTGTCCTGTCCCCCCACAAGCTGCTTGACCTGTCCCCCCACAAGCTGATTGTCCTGTCCCCCCACAAGCTGCTTGTCCTGTCCCCCCACAAGCTGCTTGCCTTGGGGCCCCCACAAGCTGCTTGTCCTGGGCCCACACAGGTTGCTTGTCTTGGGGCCCCCCACAAGTTACCTGTCCTGGGCCCACACAGGTTGCTCGTCTTGGGGCCCCACAAGTTGCTTGTCCTAGGCCTCCACAAGATGCTTGTACTGGACCCCCAACAAATTGCTTGCACTGGGCCCCAACAAGTTGCTTGCACTGGGCCCCAACAAGTTGCTTGCACTGGGCCCCAACAAGTTGCTTGCACTGGGCCCCAACAAGTTGCTTGCACTGGGCCCCAATAAGTTCCTTGCACTGGGCCCTAACAAGTTGCTTGTCCTAGGGCCCCCAAGAAGTTGCTTGTAGTGGGCCCCCACAAACTGCTTGCACTGGGCTCCTCACCTCTTAATCCTATTTATTCTGACAGCAACAAAAGAGAGGAAGACTCAGAGACTTGATAACAACATAGAAAATACTCAGAAGAATTGGATAAAACAGACTGGGTGTTTTAGATCAAAGGAGAGGGAGCCAGAGTACACAGATGGCAGCTAAAGACGCAAATGAGCCATGGGGACGTTAGGAAGTACTTGTTCAGCCTTAAGTGATGAGAACATGCGAGAACAGGGGAACACACACATTCATACACTTGTACCTTTGATATACCCTTGAGTTTCGAGAGTTTTTCTACTCATGGAGCCCGGCCATGAGCCTTACCTTTGATATACCTTTGAAGAGTTTCGAGAGTTTATCTACTCTCTGAGCCAGGCCATGGGCCAGGCTCGTCTGGTGCTAGCCTGGCCAACCAGGCTACAACGAATACATTCGTTATATCATTCATATAATTCTCACAGTGCGTCGTCAGCAGTTAATTGTGATGGTGTTTTAACTGGTGCTTTAATGAAGGCAAGTGTTGGGAAGATGGAATGAGGGAGACAGAGTGTGGTAACAACACTGACGATATAACACTTAGTTACTAGTAGCCAGAGTGAGAGGTAGACATTAGTGACCTAGCAGGGTCACACACCAGGGTCACACAAGTCACCTCAACCACGCCCACAAACATGAAGGCACACACAAAACACACACACAGGTGGGGTTTGAACCCGGATGAGACCTAAAACTCACAGACCAGTTTTAGGTCACACTTGCCACAGGTTAGAATCCCGCCCCGTTCTGTGATCTGCTTGCAGTCGTCCAGTTACGATTTCGCCACAAATATTTAAAGATTATACACAAATAACCCACACATATGAGAGAAAAAAGCTTACGACGACGTTTCGGTCCGACTTGGACCACTAACTTTGTAAATGGTCCAATTGGGACCGAAACGTCGTTAAAAGCTCCTCTGTCCTACGTGCGGGTTATCTATGTATTGTTCCAGTCACGGTATTGTCTTGTTCTTTATTTACAGATAAATTTCGTAGAAGTCACAACCCGCGTCACTGTACAAGGACACAAATGCGACATTTTATTATAGCAACGTTTCGCTCTCCAGGAGCTTTTTCAAGCCGTTACTAAACTGTTTATTACTAAGTCAGTACACTGCTACCAGATAAACAACACTGCTTTATCATGTTAACAGTTGCTTCAGAGACCGACAAGTTAGAGAGCGAAACGTTGCCACAATAAAATGTCACATTAGTTGCGTCTGTGTTCACTTACCTAACAGTGTTTGTAGACAAATGATTCTGGAAACACCAAGTTGAGAAATTAGACACTTGTGTAACACTTGGGTATCCTTATTGTGGAAACGTTTCGCCACACAGCGGCTTCATCAGTCCATTACAAAGAAGAATGGTAAAGATCAGAAGGAGTTTGAGGTGATCAGTCCCTCAGTTTGGAGTCGATGTAATCAGTCCATCAATCTTTTCAAGAGGGACTGATTACCTCAAACTACTCCTCTGTTTCCATCGTTCTTCTTGGTATTGGACTGATGAAGCCAGTGTGTGGCCAAACGTTTCCTCAATAAACATTCCCAAATGTTGCAGAAGTGTATCAGTCTTCAAGATGACCCGCGGCAGCAGTGAGAGAGGTCACACATGACGTTCATGACCGAGTCTTCAAGCACACAAGGGCCTCTGCGTCGCCCTGTTTACCATCTTATATTACGATCCACACACAAGGTCAGCTTCACAACCTCAAGCCATGCTACTTCCCAACACACACACACACACTAGGATCCATACATAGCTTTAAGGAGAGGTATGATAAAGCTCATGGAGCGGGTAGAGTGACCGAGTAGCGGCTAGTGAAGAGGCGGGGCCAGGAGCTATGATTCGATCCCTGCAACCACAACTAGGTGAGTACACACACACACAGGAAGTGGAATAGTCTGGAGAGTGATGTAGTGGAGGCAGGATCCATACATAGCTTTAAGAAGAGGTATGATAAAGCTCCATAAGCTAGTAGCGATCAGTCAAGAGGCGGAGCCAGGAGCTATGACTCGACCCCTGCCCAACACACACACACACACACACACACACACACACACACACACACACACACATATTAAAGTCAAATACGAAATGGATCACGAGTCTAAGTACTGAATCTGGTGAGTAACAAGTTGACAGGGTCCAAGAGCTACCACTCAACCCCTACAACCACAACAGGGGTGAGCATAGCACGTATTGTATATCGTCCATATTATTTATAGTACCGATTATTTATCGAACCAATTATATATCGTACCGATTATATATCGTACCAATTATATATCGCACCGATTATATATCGTACCAATTATATATCGCACCGATTATATATCGTACCAATTATATATCGCACCGATTATATATCGTACCGATTATATATCGCACCGATTATATATCGCACCGATTATATATCGTACCGATTATATATCGCACCGATTATATATCGTACCGATTATATATCGTACCGATTATATATCGTACCAATTATATATCGTACCGATTATATATCGTACCAATTATATATCGCACCGATTATATATCGTACCGATTATATATCGCACCGATTATATATCGCACCGATTATATATCGTACCGATTATATATCGCACCGATTATATATCGTACCAATTATATATCGCACCGATTATATATCGTACCGATTATATATCGCACCGATTATATATCGTACCAATTATATATCGCACCGATTATATATCGTACCGATTATATATCGCACCGATTATATATCGCACCGATTATATATCGTACCGATTATATATCGTACCGATTATATATCGTACCAATTATATATCGTACCGATTATATATCGTACCAATTATATATCGTACCGATTATATATCTTACCAATTATATATCGTACCGATTATATATCGTACCAATTATATATCGTACCAATTATATATCGTACCGATTATATATGGAGTATCCTCAGCAAAGACGCGAGTGGCAAATCTAAGATTAGCTTTGAGGAACATTAACAAGGAGTCACTGAGGGCAGTATACACAGTATATGTCAGAACCATCTTGGAACCCCACACCTGACCAAGCACATCAAGAACCCGTCAACAGTGCACAAGTATGCAACGAGGCTCGTCTCAGGGCTCTTGATTATGAGCTACGAGGAGAGACTAGATACTGAGACACATCTGCATCATTTGGGAATTTTTATTGAGGAAACGTTTCGCCCAAATTTTGCACAAGTGTCTCACTGTTCAACTTGTCGGATTTCTAAACTATTTATTACACAGAGACTAAAGCAGATAAATTTATTGACACTAGAGGATAGACTTACTAATGGGATGACTTACTAATGGGATGACTTACTAATGGGATGACTTACTAATGGGTTGACTTACTAATGGGATGACTTACTAATGGGATGACTTACTAATGGGATGACTTACTAATGGGATGACTTACTAATGGGATGACTTATTAATGGGATGACTTATTAATGGGATGACTTATTAATGGGATGACTTATTAATGGGATGACTTTTTAATGGGATGACTTATTAATGGGATGACTTATTAATGGGATGACTTATTAATGGGATGACTTATTAATGGGATGACTTACTAATGAGATGACTTACTAATGGGATGATTTACTAATGGGATGACTTACTAAGGGGATGATTTAGTAATGGGATGACTTACTAAGGGGATGATTTAGTAATGGGATGACTTACTAATGGGATGACTTACTAATGGGATGACTTACTAATGGGATGACTTACTAATGGGATGACTTACTAATGGGATGATTTACTAATGGGATGACTTACTAATGGGATGACTTACTAATGGGATGACTTACTAATGGATGACCTACTAATGGATGACTACTAATGGGATGACTTACTAATGGGATGACTTACTAATGGGATGACTTACTAATGGGATGACTTACTAATGGGATGACCTACTAATGGGATGACTTACTAATGGGATGACTTACTAATGGGATGACTTATTAATGGGATGACTTACTAATGGGATGACTTACTAATGGGATGACCTACTAATGGGATGACTTACTAATGGGATGACTTATTAATGGGATGACTTACTAATGGGATGACTTACTAATGAGATGACTTACTAATGGGATGACTTACTAATGGGATGACTTAGTAATGGGATGACTTATTAATGGGATGACTTACTAATGGGATGACTTACTAATGGGATGACTTACTAATGAGATGACTTATTAATGGGATGACTTATTAATGGGATGACTTACTAATGAGATGACTTACTAATGGGATGACTTAGTAATGGGATGACTTATTAATGGGATGACTTACTAATGGGATGACTTAGTAATGGGATGACTTAGTAATGGGATAACTTGAAGAACAACAAGGCACAATACAGTGACTGGAACAATACACAAATAACATGTACATAGGAAAGAGAAGCTTACCACGACGTTTCGGTCCGACTTGGACCGAAATGGTTCAAATCGGCCCGAAACGTCGCCGTAAGCTCCTCTCTATGTGCGGGTTATTTGTGTAATGGGATGACTTAATAATGGGGTAAAGGTACACAGGACACAGCTAGAAGCGACAACACATATGTATCACGGGAATGTTAAGATATATTTACTTTGCCTCAAGAGTAGTCAGGAAGCGGAGCAATGTGCAGAACAAAGTTCGTCAGGAAACAGGACAAGTGTTTCCTGACGCGGGTCTTAGTCATGACCCGCCACTGGAGCTTTTGGTCATCTGACCGAGGCCTTCCACTGGCTTACCCCTCCACCCGCTTTAAAAATTATGATTTAAAGTAATAGGGGCAGGACAGGGGCAGAAAGAGATGAGAGGGGGAACTCAGGTCCCTCATGTCTCTCCACAGTCATGGAAGAGACGGGGCCAGGAGCTGAGACTTGACTCCTGCAACCACATATAGGTGAGTACACACAAATATTCAACAAGAATTGGGACCCACATGAGGGACCACAAACATAGAGAGCTAAGATGACACAGGTGGTGTACCTGGAGGGTGTTCCGGGGGTCAACGCCCCCCCCCCCGGCCCGGTCCATGACCAGGCCTCCCAGTGCATCAGGGCCTGATCAACCAGGCTGTTACTGTTGGCCGGTGATGGAAAATCTGACCCAATACATCAAGGACACAACAGAGAGAGAGAGAGGGGGGAGGGATGAGCAGGCAAGACTGCATCTCATATTTACCAAAGTAT